>CM021101.1:294932759-295072625 GCA_007115665.2 Sequoiadendron giganteum
TAGTCTTTGACACTTTTTAGCTCATTTTAGCCTTTTACCTTGGATTTTGGCCTTGTTTTTCCTTGGTCTAGTCTTGAATTCTTGCAAATAAACAAAAATCTAATGGTGTTTTAGAAAGGTGTTGTGAAGTGTTGTAACACATCTTCCCACTTTTCTAAGACCCTTTCAACACAATTCACCAAAACAACCCCTTCTTATCCCTTTCCAAGCCTTGTATTGAAGTGTTGTAAGGAATTTTCACACTTTCCTAGGCTTATCATCAACCAATTACCCCTTTTCTTATGTTAATTTGACCCCTAAATGTACTTTTAAGCCCGACTTAAGTGTGTTTCGAGAGGCAAGTTTGATAAACATCACATTTAACACCTTTTTATTCCCGACCACCACTTGAATTTACCCAAGTGGACTAGGTCACTAGCTTGGGCGACCTAGTCCCTTTTGGCTTAAAATTCAAAATTAAAACAAAAATATAATGAGAATTTTCCTCCAAAACCCTAGTGTTGGCCTATCAAGTGTCATTTTCAAGAAATTAGGGCATAGCATGTATAAATAAGGGTTTTCATCTTCATTTTTCCTCTCTTACTCTCCCCCCCTAAGCTCATTTTCATCTTCACAAACACTCTTGCACTCCAATATTCTCAAGCAATCATTTCAAGCACAAGGCATCTCAAGCAATCTCCATTGGAGTTGATTCTTTCATGTTGCAGACATCTTCAACAAAGGATTTGGTGAGTGTTTGTATTTGCTTAGTCATTCAATCATCTCTTCCTTTTAGTCTATTTCATTTGGATTTGATTATCAAAATGGGGTTTGACTAAGGAATACCCCTATTCTCTTACCCTAACCCTTTGTCTCCTATTTGAATGTGTGATTTGTAGGTTTTTGTATGTAGGTTTGTTAAGGAAAAAGGTGCTAAAAGGTGTTTCCAACTCATCAAAGTCATTCAAGTCAACAAAGCCCTAGTTGAAGCTTGGGGACCTCCTTCAACCTATTTTCCACAAAATCTGAACTAGACACCTATTAGGATCCAAAGTATAGACCGAAGTCTCCAATATCTACTTTCAGATTCTTAGAAATCTAGAAGAGGACTAGGTCATCAACAATGGCGACCTAGTTCCTCTGAACTTGTTTTTCGAGGATTTTAATATTTTTGGATACCCTTTTGGCAAAAACCCACTCCGATATATTTTCCTATCAAAAGGACTAGGTCGTCCATTTTGGTGTAAGTGTCCCTATGAAGATTTCTAGTAGATTCTAGAACATTCCAGAGCTCCTCATCTGCAACCTTCAATACCTAGGTGCACCACTTATGTTATTTCTCGTTTCTTTCTAGTTTCCATACATTTAGGTCATTTAATTTACATTGCATGTAGTTTAGATTCACATTACTTTACATTTCATAATTAGTTTTGTTTCATTAATTTACAATATTTAGACACACTTCATTGCACACAACCCTATTCAACCCCCTCATTTGAATGCAATCACCAAAAAGAGTCATATCACCAAAGTGGAAAGAGTGTCATTCCTAAACCAAGTGCTCCTTAGGTGAAAAAACCTAGGGGCCTAGTAAGGGGAATCCTCTTTCCCTTGTTACACATATAACCTTTTTGGTAGTTCAGTGATGTTTGCTTCAATTTCTTCAGGGGTCAATACCTTCCTATCTTTCCTCTTATTACAACTTTATGATCCCATGATTACAAAATTCTGAAGTACAAATGAATGGAAATATTGAAAGTCTTCCTCCTTTTTCCTCCTTCAAACGAGTAGAAAATGAACACAATTCCACTCAAAAACTGTCCCAATGATGCATCCTTTCAAAAATTCAATTCAAATTGCAAGTTCAAGAGCCTCTAGAAGACAAAATTCGATAGAAAATATGTGAAATTGTCATTATTGGTTGTGCATTGCCAAGTCATAGAATTGATAGTAATTTTTACCAGTAAAAATAAAAAAGGTCAAAAATGAAATGAGATCCTGTGTCATTTTTCAACGGTTAAAATAATAAATGAAGGAAATGAGATCCCATTTACAAATCGGGATCCTGTTTTGTAAATTAGGATCCTGTTTTGTAAATTAGGATCCCGTTTTTAAAAATTTGAATTTTTAGTCATATTTTTGCTTTGTGTTTTTAGTTTGGGAAAAGGCCTGGGGACCGAAACCTAAGATTTGGACCTAGTTTGACCTACAACTTGAAGGTCATGTCAATTTCACAAGAAAATAAAGACTTTGGACATATGTCTGAAGACTTTTTTTGCAGAATTTTTGACGAAATTAAAAGCCATTATAGATGAGATAGTGTAGATTCTAAATATGTAATTTTTTTTTTACAATTGGATTATCTTTTCTATTTTTCAATTAATTTTTGATGAAACTAGTCCATAAACTTGAAATATTAGGGCTTTTTAGTATTTTAATAACTTTTTATTAAAATATATTTTAAAAAAATGAATTGTATGAAAGCGTACTGTTAGAACCCAAAATTTTCATTCAAAACCCTAAGGTTTTCCCACAATTTTTAAAAATCCTAAGTCTTTATCCATTTGAACTCTTTAGTTTCCTATCCCTTTCACAAGAAATTCCTTTCATTGCCTTCCAAAATGCTAAAACGCCTTATATTTCATACGACTACCTTAAACTTTTTGAAGTTCCTATCTTGTCACTTCATACCGCTTTACCACGGTCAGTTATCAAGCAGCTCACGATTATTGACCACGGTATCACGGTGGTGGTGAGATAAATGACATGGTAAATAGTAAGCAGTAGAGGCTGGCAGTTAGAAAGTGTTTACTGTGATACCGCCGACAGTCAGGAGGCTGATTGCGGTGACTGCGGTAGATGAAGGGAGAATGGTTAGTGGTTTGTTGAACGACTACCGCAATATCGTGGGAAGGCAAGGAGGAAGCCGCAGTGATCACAATGGCAGTCAAGTAAATGGAAAAGGCGAGAGAGATGGCAGTTAATGAATGGGCTACCGCGCTACCGTGGATGGTTAAGGAGGAGGCTGCGGTGGTGTGGTAAACAACTAGCCAGTAAGAATAATAGTCAGTGAATGGCTACCGTGGCACTACGATGAGGTAGAGTAGAGACTGCGGTAAGGTGGCAAGCATAAGCAAGGCTACAAAGATGTGAAATATTAAGAGGCTAGTATAAAGTAAATATAAATGAAATGTACAGAGTGGTGAATGTGATAAAAGCCAAGTGAATTAAAATAATAAAGGCCATAGAGATATAAATGAAGACTTCGCAATAGTAAATCAAATGAAATATTAAGCAGCCGGTAAAGTATTAAAACAAAATTAAAAGGCAAACTATGTAATCAAAATATTTGATTTGCCGATAAGGCAACTTAATCAAATATTTTATTTTCTATCAGGAATAACAAATGGTTGTAATAGTAAAATGAAAATTCGAGAATCTTGGAATTTACTATATAAAATGTGTTGAATAAACAATATAAGGGAGGAGGACAATAGTTAGATTTTTCCAGAGAAGGGACTGGGATGGAAATCATGTACAAAATTTTCTTGAAGCAGAAGCAATAAAGACTAATGTTTTAAACTAGTGAATTTCTCTTTGGTGTTCAGTTTTTGTGATAAAACAATACATATTCTTTATTTTTGGTTATCTCCAACTTGGGATCTTTTAATCATTTAAATCAGCATATCAAGTATATCCCTGATTTATCAAAATATATTCTATTTTGTGTTATTTGATTAATTGGTGTCTGCAAGCCAGGATTAAATTCTCTTAATAAATCACAGTGGTTTTAAGATTTATTTTGGATTGTTGAAGTAGAATCTCATAGAGAAACATTCCAGCACTGTTTATGCAATTTATAGACTTAGTAAAGTTTTATGGCAATCATAGAATTTTTAGAGTGCCTAACAACTAGAGTTAAACCAATAAGAGGAAACAAATATCATTTTTTGAATCCATTTCCCATGTGGATAGAAGGCACTGATCTTCCACAACCCAGAGATACAAATTCATATCAAAAATTTATTCAAAAACCTTTCATTTGTGCAGTAGGAGTAGGAGTAGGTGTAGTAATTTTATCTGTCCACTACCCATTGCCATTGTGGATAGATTGATCAACCAAGAAACAAATTTAAATCTACATCATTCATTAGGTACACCCGCCTTGGTCTAGTAGAACCTAAAGAGAAGAAGGTTCAATTGCATCAATTGGCCTTGTACGTTGGCCAAAAGTGTTGTGAGAGCTTGACAACCTCTCGTGGTTCAAACCTGCATTTTTGAGAACCAAACGTACTTTAGACAATTCTTTTCAATTTGATTTTTTTTCAAAAAAAGATGTTTAGGTCATCTTATGTGACATACATGACTATTTTTCAAAACAAATATGGCCAATTAAAATTAGCAAAAACATATTCAATAGAAATTACAAAAAATATCAAAAATGTTTTTCAGTGAGTTACAAATCTTTTCCCAAAAGGATTTTTAAAAATATGATTATTTAGGTCAAAATATGGATGATGTACATGTGCATGGTATGGTAAAGAAGTGACTTTTAAATAGTGGTTTTTAGAAACTCCTATTGAAAATTAAATTGTATCATCTAGGTATTAAAATAAATTACATATTTGGAAACTAGACTCTGAGTACTACATTTTATGATTACTGACTTTTGTAAAGATTCCATCTCCAAGTGCTTCAAATTTTAAGGTCAAATGTGAAAAATTCTAAAAATTAGGGAAAAATCTTCCACTTTTTAGCCAAAAAGTGGACTCAACTTTTTGCACACACCCTGCAAACTTAATCCCCATAATAGCACCTTTATGGAGAAGTTTAAAAATATTACCGCTTAAAATATCTGCCATCATAATGAATAGGTATAGGCATAGTGGGTCCCCTTGCCTAAGTTTCCTACACAAAAGGAGCCATGGGTCACACCATTAACAATAACAAAATACTTGACTGTGGATATACATTCTTTGATGAGGTTTATAATAGTTTTATTGCATCCAAACTTAGCAATGACTTTTAGGAGAAACTTCCAAGACACCTTGTCATAGGCTTTTGAGATATCAAGTTTAAAGGCCATATCAACATTGTCACTTCTATAAATTGAAGGATTTCATGAGTGGAGATAGCGATATCCAATATTTTTTGGCTAGGGGAAAAGCCTTTCTCAAAAGGGCTAATCATTTTCTCCAAGAAGGGTTTCAATCTAATGACAAGAAGTTGGAGAAATTTTTATAGATGGTATTGCATAAACTTATGGGTCTGAAGTTAGCCATGGTTACAGAATCATTTTTTTTAGGAATGCGAGCAATACATGTGTTATTTAGTTTCTTTATTAATCTACTAGATTAAAAAAAAAATTGGTAGCTAGGAAGACACCTTCACCCACAATGTCCCAAAAATCCTAGAAGAAGGCTGGGGGGAACCAATCAAACCCAAGAGATTTGAAATCCCCCATATTGAAAGTTACAAATCTCACTTCTTCTCGAGTAACAGGTGTAAGGATGGTAGCATTATCATCATTAGTTATAGCCACAAGGGTGCTTTCCAACAACTGTTCTTCAAACTCTATAATATGGTTGATAGTGGATTTCAAAAAGCAGTGTTGAAAGTACTTTGAAGCAATTCTCCCAATATGTTCCTTTTTAGTGCCTTCCAACTCATTTTCATCTATAAGCTTGGTGATCTGATTCCTTTTCCCGTGTTTTAGGGTAGGAAGGTGGAAAAAGTAAATTTTTGATCTCCTTCTTTTAGCCATTAGATTGTAGATTTCTATTTCTAAAATATTTCTTCCTTCTTGAGCACTTAGGACCAAACAAGGCAATATTCATTCTCAAGTCGGCAAGTTGGTTCAATCACATCACCATTATCCATTTTTACCTGAATATATTTGAGCTTAGAAAATATGTTACACTTTTGATGAAAACATCCCCAAAGACCCACTTGTTCCAACCTTTCACCTTATTTTTTATATTCTTTAGTTTCTAGCTCACATGATACATTGCAGATCCCTAAATGAGAATATTCCGCCAATTGGATATCTTATCTTTGAATTCAAGGTGATTTTTCCACATAATCTTGTAATTGAAGTGGAAAGGCCCAATTTTTGAAGTGTTTTACTAGGTAAACAGGAGAGAGTTATGATAAAAAACTATCCTAGGTAGGACAAGGAGGTTGAGATTATGTAGACTAACCCATTTAAGGGAGGTCAAAAATATATCAAGTTTGACCTAGATAAGATTTTCACCTAATCTCTTATTTTTACAGGTAAAAATTTATCCTTGAAGGTCAATATCAATAATACCAACAAAATTGAGAAGGTCAACCAAGTTTGCCATGCTATTAGTGTGTACAATCAGGCCTCCACATTTTCTAAAGGGTAGAGAGGGGAGTTGAAATTCCCCACAAGAATCCAAAATGCATCTTTATTACCAAAAAATAATCTACTTAGTTCAAACCAAAGAGTTTTCCTAGCATTTATCATGTTGGGGTCATAGATATTTAGGAAGTTCCAAGGTAGACAAGAAAAAAAGAACTGAACACCCAAGCAATGTTTAGATTGGATGAAAAATGAAGCCACTCAACTTTTTTAGATTCCACATTGTAACGAGTCCACCTGAGGCTCCAGTAGCCTCACTGATCAAAAAATTGATAGAAGGCCATTACTCTTAGCAATGTTTTCAAAGTTAGAGTTATTCATCTTAACTTATTGTAATATAAGTATGTCAATCTTATACTCTAAGATGCAATTTTTTAGAGCTAGTTGTTTGTGCGAGCCATTTATCCCTTTGATATTCCAAGATAGGAACTTAATTTAGCTATCTTATTTGAGGATGTTTCTAATGTCCCTTTTTTATAGTTATATCCTTTGCAGTTTCCCTATGCCTTGTTTTCCTTTGGGAGGATTTTCCTACCTTGGTTTCAACTCTAACATCTTCCTTCTTTGATTTGCCTTTTTCTTGGGGGTTGTCCAACCATCAAGATATTATGGGTTTCTATCAACTTGGGAACATTCTATGGCCTTTTTATGGATAGTTAGACTAGTCTTAGAATAAGAATTTGCACTTTCATTTTTTGGGAGTGGGTTTTTCATGGGGGTCTGATTGTTGGGTGGTTTACAAGTTATTTCCCCCTCTTCTATATAGATCAAAAGGTGATATTTATTTTAATTCATTTATTGACATCATACTCTTTAGCATTGTATCTTCCTATGCATCTAAGAACTTAGGAGATGTTAAGATAGTGTTGGAAAACATAGTATCCCCCATTTTACTTTCAACTGGTAAATTTTCTTTGAATTCATTCTTTGAAAAAATACTCTTGAACATTTCAACATTAGGTGTTGTCATGACCTCAAAAGTCTATGTTAGAAGAGTAGCTAAATTTACATCCTTAGACCTAGATTTATGTGGATTTGTGAGGACGTTAATGATATCTTATTTGAAGGGTAGCCCACCGAGAAGTCACCCAAAAATTCCACAAGTCCTTTTATTTTTTTATGACCCTTAATCGAGGCTTTGCAATCAGATATTAAATGACCAAGTTTGGAATATTTTTGATAGAAAACAATAGAATTCTCATAGAAAATTGGTTGCGATTGTTTCCCATATTTAGAGTTCAGAGTAATAAAATTTGTGAATCTTATTGATATCAATATTAACACAAAAGTGGGCAAAAAATATCTTGTATTTCATCTTTGTTATGATGTCTATTATTATGAAGTGATTGATGGAGTTACCAATCCATTGGAAGACCATTTCATCCCAGAACTTAAGAGGTATCCTAGGTAATCTAATTAAGACATGAATAGTTTGTTGAGATCTACTACTGGGTCAAATCCAAGCTTCCATTGATAAAGTGATAAGTTATGTTTCCATACAACCAAGGGCCAGAGGAGATAGTAAAAATAAGGTCATCTTTAGAGGTGAACTTGAAAATAA
The DNA here is from genome assembly GCA_007115665.2 of Sequoiadendron giganteum. Lineage (NCBI taxonomy): Eukaryota > Viridiplantae > Streptophyta > Pinopsida > Cupressales > Cupressaceae > Sequoiadendron > Sequoiadendron giganteum. The sequence continues at coordinate 294,940,685 of CM021101.1, forward strand.
ATAAGCCTCATTCCATTGCGCTGACCTCAACACTGCCCTTCAAACACCATTTGGAAGATGTCCACCTACAAACCATATTAATGGAAGGGCGAAAGGATTGTTTTTACCGCTATAGTGTTCTCCATAGAAGAAATAATCCTTTCAATAGTGGAGTTAGGAAGGGTTATCTCCATTCCATAGTTAGACTTAGAGAAAATAGGCAAAGTGTTCTTCCCATAAAAGAGTTAGATGAACCATGGTTAGCACCGATTAGCACATTTTTCAATCCTTTAGAGTCCATGATGATAGGCACCATGGGCACTATACCAAGAAATTGGAAGTCCATGGGGACCCCTGAGGATGGGGGGGCAACATGTGCTAGCAGTACACTAGAAATTGATGGAGGGTGGGGGGGACTATGAGGCTCCCCAGGAAAATTGAGCACCATGCACACAAAGGATTTTAAAAGTTATAGAGCAGGAAAAAATTTGGGCAATTCTTTAGCCACAATGTTGGTTATAATGCTGGTTACTCATTTTTGATAGTGGTGGGTGGAGAGAAGAATGTGTGTTACATGGTTCTCATTGTAGGGTAAGAAGGCCCTTTCTATTTTATCACTTGCATGGAAACATGCTTTTGAGTGTATGGTCAAGACATAAAAGAAGATACCATTAATGTAATTAGATGATGAAGGGAGAAAGAATAATACTATGTAGAGACGACTCTTATATCTTAGTTCAATAATTTTTGCCCAGTTTGTGAGAGTTGCACCATTGCGTAACAAAATCTTAGAAATCCTATATTTTTGAATCTATGTAGATATTTTTGAAACATAGAAAAATAGGGTTTATCAAAATGTAATGATGGAAAATAGGGGTATGATGGACCCATTTCTCTATTTTCATTCAAGAAATAATATCCAAGCAATGAAATGACTATCAATCAAAAGGTGAGTCAAATGAAGGTGTGAATCTACAAATTTCCCTTTTATGCAAGGATGGGGGTTCTGACTAAACAACACTTTGGGGAGAAATATTATAAATAGAAAATCAACTCCAAATTACAATATATAAAGTGCATCTAGAAGATTAAGCTCAATTCCGACAGAACCAAGAGTCAAATTGCAGATTTGAGAATGGGAAAGTAATGTGTATTAGTCATCAAAATTGTTTTTTCAAAGCTTACTAAGGATTCATTCACCCTATGGTGAATGGGTCTTGGCTAGGGCTCCTAAAAATGGTTTATGGGTTTTGTTTTGCTATGTCAGCACTCCCAGATTCTTGAATCTCATGGTTGGAAATTTGAAAATAAATCTTGTAGGTCAGTTTTCGTGAAATTGAAAGAATGGTGACAACAAATGCAACTTTGACAACTTTGCAATTTTTCTCTTCAATATATCTTCCACCTAAAATTTGTAAATGCACATCAAGAGAGAAAAATGTTGTTTTATTAGGTGAATGGGGGTTTGCCTTTGTAAAACCCCATTTTGGTAGTTAAACCTTGTAATGAAATGAAATAGCATGAAGGGAAATGATGAATGGACAAGCAATGCCACAACTCACCAAACCATTGTTTGAAACTTAGAATATGGATCTGTAACTTGCATGAAATGGATTCAATGGATGTGGATCTTGACCATGAAAAATGACTTGAAAGAATTCCTTTGAATGCTTGAATGGATCTTGAACACTACATCAACATATTAGCTCAAATAACATGCATGACTTTGACATGATAATGGATCTTGATTGCTGCAATAATTCTTCTATAAGTCTTCTCTTGAATGCCTTGAAATTCTCTTGAAATTGCTCTAGCTTGATCTCATGAAGTCACATAAAAATTCTAGGATGAAAAATAGTGAAATGAACTCTTATTTATACATATGTTAAGATTAATTCCCAAAATTCAAATAACATAAGCCAACATGTGAATTACATTTGAAATCATTGAAATGACACCAATTTTTTTTTTAAATTAGGGTCCTAGGTCTAAGTGAGGACCCATTCACCCTTGGGTGAATGGGTCCTAGGTAACTTACCTAAGACACACATTCTCCAATGTTAAGTGTTATTTTTTGATAAGATAAGCAAGGGAAAGGCCCCTGATCTCATTTAAAAGCAGAACAATCGAGAACAACAAAACCAGACTAGAACATCAAGGAGAGGAGATAGAAAAAGAAACAACAAACCTCTCCAACCACAAACACCAGGAGTAGACAAAAGACTACATTAAAGGAAAATATTTAAAATATTATCAAAAAACCAGTATCTGAAAAGCCAAACTAGACTATCATCAACCTAAAGATACTGAAGGCTAAGCCTATCCATAATGTACCCAAAGCTGTTAACCAACAAAACAAAAATAGTCTACATATATATATTGACTCCAGGCTATACAAACCAATAACAAGTAACAACAAAATATTAAAGACTAAAACCCCTACAGACCAAGACATAGAACGAGAAACAAAGACAAAACAATAGAGGATTAAGAATCCTCAATAAGGCTCCAAGTCTTCCCAAGATCGTCCATAGTAGCATCAAGGATATCCTTATCCTCCATAGGCCCGAGGTGCTCCATCTCATCATATTTTACTTTTTTTATTCCTACTTTGTGATCTTTCCTTGACCATAAAGCATGCCCATTATGTCTTTTTTCATGACTCCCTCCACAACTTTAAAAATATTTTTAATAGCAACCTCCATAGCTTAAAATATTTTTGAATTTTCATCCTTTTGCATCATTTTTTCAAATTGTTTCATTCTTTGCACAAGCATTTCCACATTATTATTTTTAGTTTCCTCAAAAACCACCAAAGGGGTTTGTTCATTAAGAGGGGAAGTTATGGTGTTTATGGCCTCAAGACCAATTGGGGAATTTTTTTTTTCAATGTTTTCCTCACTAGCTCCCTTACTCATACCCTCATACAGATCTTGCACCTCCTCTTGATGGGGATTATATTCTTCCTCTTCCTATTTATCTCATCCGACACCGACACATCGTCCTCTTCTCAAAATTCAGTCTCCGCTAGGCTATCAAGAACATGTTCCGATTCTGAGGAAGCCTCCCTATATGTGGAACATGACTGTTTGTCTAGGAAAGGAGGTGAATCAAGCTTCGAATGTCCCAACATGATGTGGAACACAACTATTTTTCCTTCTCGTTCACAAGAAAAAATCGATGTCCACTATGTAAATGACACATGCTCACACAGGCTAATGGAACCTTAGTTCGTCTACTAGGTGAGCCCACAAAAAAGTGGCTTAGTGAGAAATTCATGCATGTATCTTGGCTCTCACTATAGTTACCATACCAAATCTATCCTTCTGACAACTCCAATAGGGTGCCACACATGATTTGATTTTGAGTTTCACAAGGTTAAAAGGTTGTATTATGCTAAACACTTATGAACATTATATATGGTTTTGTTCATAAGGATCTTGCTTAGTTTGTGTACGGTCTTCTTCTTAGGGATCATCGTGCTTAATGTCTCCAAGTGAGGACAAGTCCAAGATAAAATATTCACAACTTTTAACATAGGGTAATATCAAGTTAGCAATGATTAAATACATAAACAATATACCTAAGTAAACAAGAAAGAACAAAGGAGGAAACAACAAAACAAATGGAAAGATCTCACCAAATGCCTTCAACCTCCATGAATCACCTTCCTTGCACCTTCTCTATTTTTTGCAATATTATGGATGCCATCAGCCTTTGTGTGAGCAAACTAAGTTTATGACATGACCTAGCAAGTGTTGAAGGATTTGATCTAAAATGCAAGTAAGAAATTAATCCCTGCATGCAATGTAAAAATCTGCAAAAGACACTGTTAGATGAAAAAGAAAGAAGAGAAGAAGAAGGAGACTCAAGAGATATTAAGAGATTAATCAGAGATAATAATAAGAGGTTCCAAAAATGAGAACAATATTGTCATTTTATAGAAAATGCAATCTTGAATAGACAAACGAGATGAGAGATTGAGAAAATTCCCTAGAATCAATGGTTAAGATTCAAAATGGCAACTCTCAATTAGGGTTAGGGTAAAAATCCCCAAATGTGTGGACAAGATTTAATTTAGGAAATTAAATCAATGGTGGAGAATGAACATGACATTGAGATGAAATTAGTAAAAATCAAGAGATAAAGATTGAACAAGAGGATGTGATTTAGAAAATCAAGTTATTTTAGAAATAATTTACTTTGTGGAGAGAAATGCTATTTTGAAATTAATATTTTAAATTAATTCCAAAATGGTGAATTCATGTGACAGTAAATAATAATAATTTAAAATTATTTACTTGGAAAGAGGGAAGTTGCCGATTTAAATAAAATGCTTTTATTTAAATTTAGAAAGAAAATCAATAAGATAATTAAATAATTAAACTTATTCAATTGTGGAGGAAAATTAGAAAGTGGGTGATTTTAAATAAATGATTTTATTTAAAATTAGAAAGAAAGTTGGAGAGGATAATAATTAAATAAATAATAGGAATTTATTTAATTATGAGAAGACATAAATAATTAATGAGGTATTAAATAAATAAATAAAATTTATTTATTTAAATAATCATGAGGAAGTAATAATTAAATAAATTTAGGAATTTATTTAATTATAGAGTGACATAAGAAATTAGCGGCATATTTGAATAATAAATGTAATTTATTTATTTAAATAGCCAAGAGGAATAAAAGACATGAATTAATTAAATAATTAATAATTATTTAATTAACAGTTGACATTGGACTATAGGACATAATTAAATATTTTAATTATATTGAGATGAAGCATGATATAGAAGAATGTGGTTTGTGGGTCTAGGCCATTTTTATGTGTCTACATTTGCCCCTCTTTGTCATAATGCAACTTGTTGCATTGTGGCAAAGAAAACAAGTCAAGAATATGCCCTAGTGAAAAATAGGATAAGGAAGAATGATGAGGAGGTAGCGGTATTCCCCTTTGAGAGGACAGTTGGGTTTAGAGGACATGAGTGTGCTCTCGAAATGGGTGAGAAGGACTAGAAGATGAAAGACAAAATTATATAGGAAAGATATATAACGATGATAATGAAAGAGAGAAAAAGATGAATGTTAGGATAGAAGACATGGATGTCGATATGGGGAAGGAGATGCAAGTTAATGTGGAAAAAGAAGTGCATGTTAGAATCCTTCAATGTTTGCTAGAGTACTAATAAGTGTTGCTCAAATCATCATTGGGCGGTAAAAATGACACAAATAGACAAAAAACACCAGGGTATGACATAGACCAAGGTGTGCAAGGTCATCCACTTGCAAAAAAGACAATTGTAGACAAAGAATGTCCTAACTCATACTAGAGGCCCATTTTCCCTAGTCTTTTTGTCAAGACAATCCACAGACAATAGTCAAAGAAAACAAAATAGGTCACGAGACGTCATCGCACCTCTAAATCCTTCATTGGACATGCTTGAGGTAGCTAGTAACATGACCAAAAGACAAGTCAATAAACATATAAGACAAGATAGCCAAAAATTGACAGTCATTTAATTGTATTGCCAATGTGTGTTTGCCGAAGATTAATTGCATGACAACTTGATAGTTTTGAAGGTTTGACGGTGCTTAAAGTCAGGAAGGACACATCTTGAAAAGGAAAATGACATTTTGACGAGGTCCAAATCCAAGAAGGACACATCTTGGGGAGGGCCAAAAAGTGATAAGATTGAAATTTTGACTAATGTTTTGGCAAGTTGATTGATTTTGACTGCATGATTGATTGGACTATGTTGTCTTGATTTTGACCAATTTTTGATGTTAATGTTTCAAATGACTGTCTTGTGTCGAGTGTGACCATGTTTGACTTATTTGACTGACGGGACCATGCTTTGACAAACCTAAAAGGATTGACCTAATGTCTCAGGGATTCAAAGATGAATCTTGCCTATGTAGCAAATGCGCAGAGACAACGTAGTTCAGACTAGGGTGAAGATTGACTGACATGACTGACTTGACCAGAAGTTACTGAATTTTACTCTATTTTTTGAAATTTTGACATTGATTTGGATGTTTTTGTATTTTCTCAGGACATTTTTCAATTTTTATGTCATTTTTTAGGACTTTTTCAAATTTTTATGACTTTTTTTAAGGACTTTTTCAAATTTTTATGACTTTTTTCAATTTTTATGATTTTTTTGCCATTTTATGAAAATTGTGACAAATGCATGTGAATGATGCTGATGCACATGAATCCAAGGATAACCATGATCTTGATTCTAGTCAAGATGAATATCGACTGACAGGTGACAATGACAATGACAACATTGTTTGACGTGGGAAGGACACATCCCAAAACAACGTGAAGATGACAATGACATGACAAGAGGATACAAGTTTGCAGCAGGGCCAGGGACAAAGCCAAGGAATGTTTTGGATAATGTGTTAGGTTTTCCATATTGTTGCATTTGGAATGACTTGGTGAGGACTAGATGGAATGACAAGGGATCTGTAAACCATCGACAAGGGAAACCAAGATGCGTGATAGGTATAAAAGGATAATGGATGGATTTGGTAAAAGATAGGAGACATGGATGGCTATTATAATATATTTGTCAAGGACAATGTCACATGAGGCTATGATGGTAATGACATGATATTCAATGAATAAGGTATGACCAAAAGATAGATATGTCAAGAGTTTTCCCAAAGCATGATCTATTTTTGCATTTTAGTCCTTATCAAGATCAAAGTCAGGGGGGAAATGGATGGACATGATAGGGTTTAGATGGATAGATGGAAATGTCATAGGAAATGCATGGCCGATGAGACAACTTGCCCCCTAGTGTAATATTCCACATAGATAATTTATTTACACATGACGCTTGTTTGCCAGGTTTTCATCATGGTACTTATAGAAAGCACCTGTTTCTCAGGTTTTCACTATTGGATGAAATTTTTCTCTTTACTATTTTTGATATTTTTTGATTTTTTTTGGTGTCACCAAGACACTTGTTTGCTAGGTTTTCATCAAGGGATGATTTTTTCTATTTTCATTTTTTTTTGTATTTTTGCATTTTTGTCAGATAGCCTTGATGCTTTAGATGACCACTAACTGTGTTGAAGCCTTTGATGGTGCCGATGTAGAGACTGGTGCCATGACATGCCAATAATGACCTTTCTGAAGTAGTTTCCTTTTCAGGATGATAGCGCTTGCATACAACTTATTAATGTCATTGCGATCCTTGTTGATACTAGAGTTGGCCTTATCTGAATACCCAAATTGCGATAGAGTGCCATGAGAGTCCTTATGATAGAGAGTTGGTGTCAAGATGCGAAGGATTTGTGACATGGGATGTTTGGACTTTAAGGAGGATGTAGGATTATGACAGATGATGGTGGACATGGACGGGTTGGTGGGATGTTTGGATGTAGCCGTTTTTATTCGCCAAACTTGGGGTAATGGATGATGGAGGTTGGATTTTTTATAGCGTTTGGAACCAACACTTTTATATGTCTTGCTTGATGGCCATTTTGAAGGAGGTGGACATGTATTATATGTGGGAGTCCTCTTGTGTTGTGGCTCCACATTTTTATTGAATTTTGGCATATTTTCTTTGCCTAATTCATTATTTTCTTGACTTGACCCATTTTGTTTTGGGATCCATTTTAGCTTTATTTGTCCACTTTTATTTTTGATTGATTCCATGACCTTTGACATTTGATTTTGGATTTTGTATTTGCAAGATGTTTTTTGGTTCCAAATGGAGGGTTTATTCATGATGGAATGATGGTTTGGGGTGTGGAGGGAAGGGGCATTGGCAACACTCTTATGACAAGGACTATTCATGACACCCATTTTGACATTTATATTAGATAAAGTTGCCCCCAATATCGAAGAGGGACCACTAACATTATCTGATTTTTGGATTGATGAATAGCCAAGACCTTGATGCCTGTAATGTTCTTGAACTTGTATGGGTTGCAAAATTCCTTGCTCATGTAGGCCTAGCCCTTTTCCTTGATAATGCATGTTCTGACAGATTTTTTCAGCAATGGGATACTTGTTACTTTGGAAGCAAGATGCTGACCCATCCTTATTGTGGAAATTAATGCTTGAAATCTTCTCCTCTATAACGAAGCCTGCTCTAAAAAATATTGATGATCCTAATTGATAGGATGTTGTAGTTTCACTTACATGTTGGACAGATTTGTGATTAATATCTTCAGTCTGATTTGGTGACATGTTAGAATCTTGTGATTTTGTTGGTGCTTCAAAGTCTATGTCAAAACCGTCTTCATGGTCATTTTCATAGAGCCCACTGAATTTAGCTATCGCTTGATCATTTGTAAATATGTCCATGCTAGGAGACTCTTGTTATAGTGGTAGATCATCTATGTGTCCCCTGGAGACAAGTGTCTCACTATTGGGAGTGTCAATACTTGAAGTTTGGATAGGGTCATGTTCAAGTGTTTGATCGTGACTAGCATAAAGGTCAAGGAGTGGATCATTTTGGACTTCTTGATCAAAGATGGGTGAATTTTGAATGTCATGATTGGAAATAAGATCTCAACCAAGGATAGGGTCATCTTTAATGACATGGTTGTGGATGGACTCTTGAGCAAGGATAGGTGTCTTTGGTATGCCATGATTGTATAGGAGGACTTCTTGAATTGACTTAAAGATAAGGTCATGGGATGGACTACTTTGATCTTGAAATGATGATGATGTTATAATGTTGTGCTTTGGACTTGCCTCTTGACATGTATCCTCAATTTTATGAAATGGGATGGGACTTCAGAGACTATGACTAGATGTGCTTTCATGACCAAATGTATTTTGAGTTGGAATGTCTTGGAATGAATTGGTGTATAATGGACTAGGATATGCCATGGGTGTTTGGACTTGGTTGAGGGATGATGGGATAGGATAGAACATGAATGCCTGACAAGGATATGATTTGGATGGAGGACTAGGATATGACATGAATGGAGGATTAGGATATAACATGGCTGGAGGACTAGGATATGATGTGGAGATGTGGAAGGGATGAGTGTATGATGGACTAGGATTGATGGATGGTTGGTTTCCCTTGTTGAGGTTAGGGTGGGTAATGAAAGTTTGTTGTGACTTAGTGTTGTGGATGGTGTTAGGGGATCCTTGATAGTAGATGGATAAGGGACTAGGACTCATGGATTGTTGGTAAGATGGATAGATGGATGGAGGACTAGAGGTTGAGGTGAATTTAGCCTTGGATTGGAGGTATAGCGTTTTGAAGTCCCTAGCCAGTTGTGCTTGACCATTACTAATGAATTGACATTCAATTCAACTAGAAAGCATGTCATAGTGACTTGAAGACATGACAATGGATGGAATGAGACCAAGACCATGCAAAGTGATAATGAGGACAAAAAGGAAAGTCAAATACAAAGTGGTAATGAGTGTCTTATGTCAAATGATTTTTAGGAAAGGTTTTCTAACCATTCAAAGTTTGGCCAACGTCTCAATTTTGGTTGTCAAAGGACTGGTTTGAAGGATAAAGATGACAAGGTGAGATTTACACATTAGACTTATGAGTTGGAAATGTCTCACAAGAGGGCAATGACTAAGGATTGATTTGTTTTGACTTGGTCCAATGACAATGCATTTTTGAGACAATGGTTTGACAAAGGAAGGAAATTTTGCCTATCCCAAAGGTGTAAACTTGAGGCCTTAATAATTTTCCTATGAAGATGAGGATGATGGACTGTAGGCTAAATTCAACCTAAAGATGTAAGGATGGATGACTTGGACAAGCTGTTTTCCTAGCTTTGGACAAAGGCTGTAAGAAAAAGATGCAAGGAATGTTTGGTTGCAAATGTTTGGCCTTAGTTTTTGACAGTACTGATGATTTTCTAGAAGATAGGAAAATGCATCGCTTCAAGTTTCAAATGCGTCACAAAATGCGGCAAATGCGTTGCAATCTAGTAGGTGCGTTTCAGGATTCAGTAGGTGTTTGTGCAAAATGGAAAATGCGGTGTTTAGAAATGCAAAATGCGGTTCAAAAGAGAAATTATGCTATTGCAAAGGGCGATAGCGGCTTGAATGAGTAGATGCCGCTCAGTCTAAAGAAATTGCGGTTCAAAATTGTGAATGCAACATTTTATCAGGCAAATGCGTCGAATGACAGCCGATTGAGGCGTTACAGAGGGCGATTGTGGTTTGACAGAGAATATGCGACTCAGGAATAGGCAATTGAGGTGCAATATGATGAATGTAGTGTTTAAAATTGCCAATGTGGCTCAACAGAGTGATTGTGACTCAAAAATGATTAATTGCGGTTTGATGGAACGATTGTGGCTCAACAGAGCAATTGCGGCTCAAAATAAATTTTAGCAGTTTGACCAATTTTTTTTAGATTTAGGCAAGTTTTATGTTCATTTGTTGAGTTTGTTGATTTAGACAAGATATAGAATCTAAAACATTGAGTGTATGTTCAAGGATCGAGCATGAACCTTTTTTATTTTCACTGGTATTTGAACAAGAAGACACTTCAAGCAGACTCACTCTTAATGGTCAAAGGGTCATCATAGCAATCACAACCCACAACTTAAAATCGCGTCGACTCACACAGTCATGTCACCCCCTAGAGGGTGCCCATGTTTTTGTATTTTCCAGGTGCATACTCAAGGTTAGATTTCTCGATCCCCTGAGAAAATAATCCGTGGCGATTATATGGTGAGTGTCTTGGGGGCAGATTCTTCCCCCCCTTGCACTGTGATTGAAATAATGTTTGGATACTGACATGGTTGGATTTCTACACTATGGTTCATAGTAAAGGTTTCCGTTGGGCGTGGCAATAGATAAACTTCCTCAGGAGACCTCACAATCTTTAGAACAAAGAATTTGGTGATGGTTATCTTGCTCACTATCATTGAATATGGGTTTCCCCAAAATTCACTTTTGATTATACTGGGTTGGAAAACCTGGCTTTGGTTCTTCCCACTTAGGTCATTCTCGTAGGGTGATTACTTTTTTTCCACTACGATAGGCCTTCTAAAGGATTTAACAAAACATAAACTGCATAAAGATAAAATGGGTAAGTGGTTTTTTGATCACCCAATAAAGGGGAGAGCATATGCCTATTACCCAACAAGCACAACAAACAAAAGGTTCAGTTTTAAACTCAAATGGTGATTTTCTACACTAAGTGAAGATGTTTCTTCACAACAAGAATGAGATTCATTTTAACCAAAAAAAATAAAAAATTTGGTGACTATCCTAGGATTGATAAATTCCAAATTAAAATGTCTATCCTAGGATTGATAAATTCCAGATTAAAGTGCCTATCCTAGGATTGGTTCATTTTAGTCCCTATACATCAATAAAATAACTGGTCGCGGTTGTGTTGGATCCAGATAACAATTTAAAAATGAAAATTACTAGTCATTTGCGGTACAAAATAGCGGATGCAGCTTGGAAGAGCAGATGCGGCTCGTCAGAACAAATGCGACTTGGTAGAGCAGATGCAGTTCAAGTTTTGTCAAATGCGTTGCATCATGTCGAATGCATTGTTCATGAGCTCATATGCATTGCTATAGGTTGTATGTGTTGTTCGCGGGCGTAAATGCGGTGCGACAGAGCACTTGCATCGTGTAGGCTAGCAGTTGCGTCATTCCATATCTATACCTACAAAAATAAAACTAGAAGTCGTACAAAAATCTGCCAAAAAATGTGTTAATGGGTTGAGTTCACCAATGTAACATAGGGTAATATCAAGTTAGCAATGATTAAATGCATAAACAAATACCTAAGTAAACAAGAAAGAACAAAGGAGGAAACAACAAAACAAATGGAAAGATCTCACCAAATGCCTTCAACCTCCATGAATCGCCTTCCTTGCACCTTCTCTATTTTCTGCAATATGATGGATGCCCTCAGCCTTTGTGTGAGCAAACTAATTTTATGACATGACCTAGCAAGTATTGAAGGATTTGATCTAAAATGCAAGTAAGAAATTAATCTCTACATGCAATGTAAAAATCTGCAAAAGATAATGTTAGATGAAAAAGAAAGAAGAGAAGAAGAAGGAGACTCAAGAGATATTAAGAGATTAATCAGAGATAATAATAAGAGGTCCCGAAAATGAGAACAAGATTGTCATTTTATAGAAAATGCAATCTTGAATAGACGGGCGAGATGAGATATTGAGAAAATGCCCTCGAATCAATCGTTAAGATTCAAAATGACAACTCTCAATTAGGGTTAGGGTAAAAATCCCCAAATGTGTGGACAAGATTTTATTTAGGAAATTAAATCAATGGTGGAGAATGAACGCGACATTGAGATGAAATTAGTAAAAATCAAGAGATAAAGATTGAACAAGAGGATGTGATTTAGAAAATCAAGTTATTTTAGAAATAACTTACTTTGTGGAGAGAAATGCTATTTTGAAATTAATTCCAAAATGGTGAATTCATGTGATAGTAAATAATAATAATTTAAAATTATTTACTTGGAAAGAGGGAATTTGCCAATTTAAATAAAATTCTTTTATTTAAATTTAGAAAGAAAACCAATAAGATAATTAAATAATTAAACTTATTCAATTGTGGAGGAAAATTAGAAAGTGGGTGATTTTAAATAAATGATTTTATTTAAAATTAGAAAGAAAGTTGGAGAGGATAATAATGAAATAAATAATAGGAATTTATTTAATTACGAGAAGACAAATAATTAATGACATATTAAATAAATAAATAAAGTTTATTTATTTAAATAATCATGAGGAAGTAATAATTAAATAAATTTAGGAATTTATTTAATTATAGAGTGACATAAGCAATTAGCGGCATATTTGAATAATAAATGTAATTTATTTAATTAAATAGCCAAGAGGAATAAAAGACGTGAATTAATTAAATAATTAATAATTATTTAATTAATAGTTGACATTGGACTATAGGACATATTTAAATATTTTAATTATATTGAGATGAAGCATGATATAGAAGAATGTGGTTTACGGGTCTAGGCCATTTTTATGTGTCTACACAACTTAGGGAATGCAACGCGTAGTATCACCACTAAGAGGAAAGTCATATGATAAGAAAAATCACACTCTCGAAGGACGCTGTTGTGCAATTTTGCACACACACCCTTGTGAAAGTGGGGACCCCCTCTTGGCCTACCTTTTGGCCATCTTCTGTGGCTTGCCCCCTTTTTGTACTTATCTTTGAAAATATTGGGGTTTTGGGCTTTGGTGCTTGCCTTGGTTATGGGTTCCTTTGTGTTGAGTTCCTGGTGGTTTTGAGGTCTTGCAGATGTCCTCTCTGGGGTGGTTTTCCTTTTCCTTTTATTTTCTTCCTTCGTGTTTTTGTTTGGGCCCTAAGGGTTGGTTTTCTCCCTTAGCTTTCCCTTGTTCTCTTTGTTTCCTTTTGTTCTACTAGAGGCGGAACTGGGATGAGACTGAACTTTGAATTTTGGCTAAGTTCTCAGTTCTGTATTTGTTCCCTTTCTGGCTCCACTTCCTTCCCACTCTTTTGGCTTCCTTCTTCGTTTTGTTTGTTTTTTTCATCCTAAGGGTTGGTTTCATCCGTTAGTTTTTTCTTCGCTTCGTGTTTTCCTTCGCTTGCTGGAGGCAAAACCAGGATGGATCCAAAATTTGAACTTTGGAAAAGTTCACGGTTTGGTTACCATTTCCGTTCTGGCTCTGCTTCCCGTGTTCTGGTTTCTTTCGTGGTCTTGTTTGTCTTTGGCCTTCGGGTTGGTTTCTTGCCCTTAGGTTTTCTTCGGTTTGCTTCTCTGTCATTTTGTTGGGGCCCGAACCAGGACCGGGATGGAATTTGGCTTTGAACTTTGGAAAAGTTCACGGTTCCTTTCCCGTTCCCGTTCCACCTCTGCTTCTGCCAGGGTGGTTTTTTTTCTGCCTCCGCCTGGTTTCCCTTTGGGTTCCTTTCTCGTTCCCATTTCACCTCCGCTTCTGCTAAGGTGGGTTTTGTTTCTGCCTCCACTTGGCTTCTCCTTTGGTTCCCGTCTTCATTCTCGTTCCTCCTCCACTTCCGCTGGGGTGGGTTTTTTTTCCACCTCTACCTAGTTTTCCTTTGGTTTCCTTTCCCATTCCCATTCTGCCTCCGCCTCCGCCTATCTTGGGTCTCTGTTTTTGTTTTTCTCATGGCTCTGCCTCTGCCTATCTCTAGTTCTACCTCCACCTAGGTTTATGCTTGATCCTCTTGCCTTAGGAACTATTTTGGATCTACTTGGATTTTCATGACGTCTTGAGTATTAATGGCGGCATGTTTGATTGTAGGTTGGATCAAGCTGGGATTTGCAGGATGTACTTTGAAGATATGGCATGATTTGCGGGTGTGGTCAAGTACACTTTGCAGTTGCTATCATGAGACCCTTTCCTGCACGCAAGGTTGATTTGGTTGGTGGGCATGATCGGAAGGGTCTCAACCTAGTTTTGTTTGATCTGAGCTGTTCATTTTTCCAGCTCGGGTCCGATCGGCAGCTTGTTTTCCTGCCGGTGTTTTCACACACGTTGTTGTTCATGCGGATGAAGTCTTTTGGTGGGTGTGGCTCGAGGATCCATTCCCCTGATTTTGTGTGATCCCAGTTTTATCTAATGGGGTTCCTTTCTGCGTTTAATGCTTGACAATGGGTTATTGCTGGCTGTCGGGGCCGATTTGATTGGTGGTCGAGCTTCTTTCTAACCCTAGCTTTGCTTCATGTGGGTCTGTTGTTCTATAAGTATGGCATTCTGCTTCATTTGTAAAGGTTGGAATTGGCTAGGTTAGGATTTAGATTAGTAGACTAAGTCAGAGGACTTGTAATCATTAGAGTTAGCAGTAGAGTAGCATGTTAGAAGATTAGAAGTTAGTTTTCACATTTCAAGCAAGTGTTGTAATAGATCAGAATTGTTGCTAATATGATGATTTAATACAAAGTATGGACATTGTGCTATGACTGGTGCCTCCTTTGCATTGAATAATCTTGCATGTTTCTTGTTCTATCTTTCAAATCGCTTGGAAATGTTTGGATGTATCTTAGATTTAATTAGTAATGTTTGTGATTTAATGTTTGGAGTGTTGTAGCAATCCTTGGTTCATACTTTGGGCAACTTCTTGATTGTGGGAATGTTGTGCAAGGTTAACCTGTACCTCATATTCATGCTTAGTTCGACTGTAGATACCCATTTAGTCCTATTGAATGAATGCCTACAACCTAAAAAATTTTAACACCTTAGAAGATTGCACTATTTTCTACAAGATTTCTGGTATAGCCTAGGTCGAACAAAAATTAGTTTAAGGGATTGGTCCATTCCAAGTATTTCATCATCTGCATGGTTAATCTTAGAAGTAATGTTAACATTAGGACTTCTGAAACCCTCATATTTTTTTGTTTCTTTTATTAAATGGTTAGAATTTGAAGTTAAAGCATCAACATATCTCAAAATCTAATGAGTTTAGAGCTTCCAACATTTGTACGTAAGACCCCTTGTGATTACCAGCATTTTCACATTTTATCACTGAGTTTGTTCTATTGCATTATCATAACCTGACACCCATGAGACCTTGGGGTTATCTCCTTGATCATAGAGACCAACCTATCAAGAGAGATAGGATAACTTTTATTCTATCTGAGTTGTTGTTGTGCAAAGACACTAAACAACAAGATTGGCACTAGAAGGAGGGCAAACAAGTAAGTTGGAGTATTTTGTAAATGTCATTTCTCGTGAGAGGCTCAGAAAGAGAACCAAATCTATACCAGAAGAAGAAGAAGAGTTCCAAGAATTTCCACCTCCAACCAGGTCAAGGAGGACAAAAAGAAGGGAGGAATCATCATCGAATCCATCATTTCCACCATCCCCACCTCCATCCACTTCATCTTTATCTGATTCTAAGACTGGTTCCATTCCACAACCCCAACGAGTCATCCATCAACCATTACCACCCCCACCAATGGATTTATTGGCAAATAACCCATCACCTCTAACATTCAATAGCTACAATGTTATGCCCAAGAACCTTGAGCATTTTTTCTCTAAGTTTCACATGAATGATCCAAATAGGAAAACAAAAGAGCATATTAGGATCTTTCAGACTGGTCTGAGAGATAGAGGGATTAATCATGAGGATGTTGCATGCAGAATTTTCCCCTATTATCTAGGAGAAGAGGCCTTTTATTGGTATAACCCCTTACCTATTGCATCCATCTTTAACTAGGCCGAGCTTGAGGCTTCATTCCTGCTAAAATTTAAAATTCCCATTAGTGATAATGAGCTATATATGTAGTTTATTGGTGTAAAAAGAGAGGTTAATGAGCCTATAGGATCATTCAACAATAGGTTCCACTGAGCATACACTAGACTTCAAGCACCTTATGTTGGAAATGAGGACAGTACGCTGGAGGTCTAATTTGAATCCCTTGACAGCCTTACCTCCACCTTCCTTAAGTGGAGAACTAATCCACAAACTACCTTGCTCACCACATATATGGAGGCTATTAAGGTTGGTACAGACCCAAGGCAACACTTGTCTGGACCTCTACCATCTTTGGGACCAGCTGCTCACCCAAGCCAAGTCCAATCTCTCACCCAAGCTCTTACCAATCGCACGCCTATCATGAATCCTATTCCACAGTTGCCTCTGGTCCCTCACCCGGGTCATCCAATAAACCAGGTCCAACCAATGCTTGGTTATCCCCAAAACAATGCTAACCAACCCCTCCATTCATAGTCACAAGCCAGTTTCCCTACATATTTTCAGAACTCAAAAGTTTTGAATCAGTCTACTGGTTTTGGACGAGTGTCAGGTTATTTCCCAAACACTATGAATCCATTCCCTTACAAAAATCCTGATAAGGAAAGGTTAGATGAGCTAACTGAGCAAGTGAAGAAGCTGAACACGGAGGTAACCTACTTGAGGAACCAAAATAATCAACTCCAAGCTAATTAGAAGAGCATGCAATCAAGTTACAACAAAGGGCAACACTATGACATAAATCAGAACTTTGAAAGAGGACAAGGTTTTGGTCAAAAATTTGATAGAAATCAACAAGGTGGACAAGGATTTGAAGAAGACAACCACCTAGGAAAAATAGGCCATGGAACATTGAGCCTAACAATGGAGGAGTCCCCACTCCACTAGATCACCCTTCCAATCCAGAGGAACCTCCAAGTGGTGTGTACTTAGTGGAGGCCGCTTTGTCTGGATGGTGTAGGCTTCATAAGACAAGTCAGCACTTTGAGCTTGACTACCCTGAATTCCAAACTGTTGCTTCCATCTTTCAATATGAAGTTGAAAAAAACTCCACTGGGGCAAGAATTGGTGCCTTTAAATCCATATGATTCCCCATTTTTAGTGTTGAATCATGCTCCTTTCCCAAGGGATGAGGAGAATGAACCAGAAGAGGAATCAAGTAGCCAGAATGGGGAGGCTGAACAAGTGCTCTATAAAGATGAAATTTATCAACTGTTTGATGAAGAAACATAGGATGACAATGGCCCATTGGATGAACAAGAGGCCGATGTTGAATAAGTGCAAATGCTTCAGCAACCTATGAGAAAGTATGATCTAAGGAGTAAGCCCCACATGAATCCACAAGCTGGAGGACCATTTACTACATTTGCCCCTCCACACAATTTTACTACTCCACCAGATCCACATGCCAATAAGGATCCATCCTACCCTCAAGTACCAACACAATACCTCACGAAAGAAAAACCAAATGTTTTCAAAGGAAGAAATGCTGATGCAACAAAGGATAAAAAGACTGGTCATTCCAAGGAGCTTCATACTGAATGAATGTGGAACAACTAGGAGAATATTTCATCGAGGAACTCAGAAAAGTAAAGGTGAGTCTTTCTGCTCTTGAGTTATTAAGAGTTCCTAAAATCAGAAATGTAGTCCTTGGGTCCTTTAATTCAAGTATAGCAATATTAGGAGTAGCTACCAATGAGGCAATTGCAAGGCCTCCTAGTTGACAAATACCCAAGGGACCTAGTCCATCACAACCTAAGGATAAGGGTAAATAAAAAGATAAGAGTCAGGTTGCACAAGCTGACTCATAGTTGTGTTTATTCCAAGGCAAAATGGAAACCCCTCCTTTTCTGATTTCCATTCATATATTTGGTAAAAATATGCACAATTTCCTGCTAGATTCAGGGGCATCCATAAATGTTATGCCATTTTTTTTCTATAGGGCTCTTGGTATTACCCCTGTAGCCTCTCAAAAGAAACTCAACCAATTAGACAAAAAAAAGGTGAACATAGTAGGAGAACTAAATATGATTCCCATGCAAGTTGCCTCAGATCCTAGAGTGCAACAAGTGCTTAATATTTAGGTAGCTGACATTCCTGAAACTTATGGTCTGATCTTGGGTAGAGATTTTACCAAGGCACTAAATGGATACACATCCATTGATCATTCTCACATGTGGCTCCCCTAGAAAGGAGTCCCAAATCAGATCAGAATTGAGAGAGAACCTAGAATGAAGTATGTCATTACTGAGTATCAGAATACTTCAAATGAGATACTGGTATTAGAGGTCAGTATGGGGAACTATGTCCTACCGTCTCCTGCTTCAGACATAGAAAAAATCTTGACGTTGCAAAGCTCTTCTGGTGAACCCACAGCAGAAGCCAGTAGCTCCGAAGTGCAAGTTGAATAAATGAAAGAATCTAGTGATCATGCAGATAGACAACTCAATTTGTTGGATAAATTCTAGGAGTTTATCCAAAAATGTGTAGAAGATCAGATACAGTTGGGTAGAAATATGAACTTTGCATAATTTCTTCTCCCTAATTGGTGTTGAGTCCATGATGCCCCTCATTCCGAACTGGAATATGGCTTGTATCAAACTGCAGTAGAACAAATACAAAATCACATTAACACAACCCCAACTGTTGAGTCAAATATACAAAGCATTCAAAATAGTCAAAAGGGGAAGGATCCAAAACCTCCTGAAGAGCTTTTGGGTGACATTAAGGACATAGGTATTATAAGAAGAGAAGAAGCTAATGATTGTTGGACGTTAAGGTTTGATGGATCCAAATCCAAGAAAGGTGCTGGAGCAGGGCTTGAGTTGATCAGTCCTAGAGGTAAAACCTAATTTTCTGCTCACAAGATCCAATTCCAGTGCACTAACAATGTAGCTGAGTATGAAGCTCTAGTTCATGGGCTATTAATGGCATTGGGAGAGAAAGTTAAAATTTTGGAAGTGTTTGGAGATTCTGAGCTAGTGGTCAGGAAAGTGAGGAAACAATACTCATGTCATGATAGAAGGATGGCCAATTACAAACACATAATTTGGGATCTTATTGAAGGATTTGATTCCTTCAATAGTCAACTGGTACCTCAGAGTAAGAATTAGACTGCTGATTCTTTGGCACAAGCAATGAGTACATTGCAACCATTATCACTTTCAGTCTTAAGGAATTTCACTGTGGAACTTGTTCCAATACCCTCAGTGCTTGACAATGTCACCAATTTTCAGATATTTGAGGATGATTAGAACATTCCTGTTTTTATCACTAGTTGTGATGTATTTTCTTCCCAAGTACTTGATGAGGTTGAGCCTCAAGAGGCTGAAATTGACCTAGAAGGAGTCCTCAATTTGAAGACTAATACCATCCCAAGAGGCATGGTGCAATTGGAAAGGATCTTCGATTTGGATAGGATAATAGATCAAGAACAAAAAATGAAAAGGGAATCCCTCAACTGTCAGTGTGAAACATTAAACATGGGGACCCAAGGTAATGTCAAGAATGTCTTTATTGGTAAGGTGTGCACTCCAAAGGAGAGGAAAGGAATTATTGATGCCTTGCACACATATTAGGATGTGATAGCCTGGAGCTATGATGACTTAAGGACATATGACACCTCGATCATTACACATACTATCCCCCTCAAGTCAAATGTTAAGCCATTCAGGAAAAGACAAAGGCCAATCAATGCTTTCCTGGAGCCCATTATTTAGAAGGAAGTGCAGAAGCTTCTCTCAACAAAAATCATATTCCCAGTAAAAAATTCAACATGGGTCGCAAACTTGGTTCCAGTCAGGAAGAAAAATAGAGAAACCAGATTGTGTGTTGATTTCAAGAACCTGAACAAAGCATCAAAAAATTATAATTATCCAGTCCCTTCACTGGATGAGGTGCTTCAGGTTGTCAATGGATCTCAGATGATGTCCTTTCTGGATGGGTACTTTGGATATAATTAGGTCATGGTCCAATATGAGGATAGGCACAAGACTGCCTTCACTACAAAATGGGGAACCTTTGCTTACTGGAGAATTCCATTTGGATTAATCAATGTTGGAGCTACGTTCCAAAGAGAAATGGATATTTCCTTCAAGGACATCATTGGAAAGTGTATAATCATCTACATGGATAATTTGGCAGTCTTTTCCAAGAAGAGGAGTGATCATGTTGTAGATTTATGCAAAGTCTTCCAGAAGTGCATGGAATTTTTTATATCACTTAATCCAAAGAAGTGTATCCTTGGAGTCACTGAGGGAAAGATGTTAGGACATGTTATTTCAAAACAAGGTATTGCCATTGATCCTGAATGAGTGGAGGCAGTACTGAAAATTCAACCCCCTACAATCAAGAAAGAAATGAAGTCATTCTTTGGCAAGATTAACTTTGTCAAAAAATTTATCACTGGATTTGCAGAAATAATCAAGCCATTGAATGCCATGTTGAAGCAAGAAGCGAAGGTTGAATGGAATACAGAGGCTAAGGAAGCATTTGCAAAAATCAAGAGAGCTATTGTTGAGGCCCCTATTTTGGTAAGTCCTGATTATGCTAAGCCATTCTACATCTATTCATTTTCTTTCGATCACTCCTATGCGGGCTTGTTGACACAAAATTCTGATCAAGGTAATGAAAATCCCATAGAATTCATGAGTGCACCTTTGAAGGATGCCGAGCTAAAGTATCCTAGTGTTGAAAAGCAGGCTTACACCTTGATCTAAATTGTGAAGAAGTTCAGACACTACATACTGAGAAACAAGGTCTTTTCTATAGTCCCTGATCCTGCAGTCAAGTTGTTGTTGATGCAAAATGAGTTGGGTGAACTTAGAGCCAAGTGGGTGACTATGTTACAAGAATATGATATTGAAATTCAACCCATGAAGTTGGTAAGAGGGCAGGGATTGACCAAGACAATGGCAGAAATGGGTCTTGACCTTGGAGCTCAGCATTATAATCTTGAGGATGTTTCTCTTGGTGACTAGTATGATGACATTATCTACTACTTGTTAAATCAACAATGTCCCAAACATCTTAATTTAGTACGAAGGAGAGCTCTACATTTGAAGAGTGGCAGTTTTATGATGACAGGAGCTGTCCTATACAAGAGAAATCATGAAGGTGTCTATTTGAGATGCCTAGGGAAGGAAGAGGTAGGGAGAGTGATGACTGGATTTCATGATAAATATGGCATAGGCCATGGTTCAACACCTTCCACTACAAATCAGATTTTGAGGGCAGACTATTATTAGCCTACCTTGTTCAAGGACACACCACCACGTGAGGAATTTCCATGTGTGTCAAAATTTAGCAAGTAGGGAGAGGTGTGCAACTCTTCCACTTCGACCCGTCATAGAGGTAAAACCATTTGCACAATGGGGAATGACTTAATAGGTCGAATTAACCCATCTTCATCTGCAGGCCATAGGTATATTCTTACCATAACTGATTATTTTACTAGGTGGACTGAGACTCTAGCTTGCAAACAATGCACTTTTGAAGTGGTAATTAATTTCATGGAATCAAGTATCATTAATCGCTTTGGTTGTCCATTGGCTATAGTTTGTGACAATGGGTCTACATTTGCATCTTTAAAGTTTTCTAACTAGGCTTATGACCATGGAATTTCCATAAAATTTGCATCCAATTACTATCCACAGGGGAATGGTTTGGCTGAGTCTTTCGATAAAAAATTATTGACACTCATCCGAAAACTACTAGAAAAGAATCCCAAGGATTGACATACCCAACTCAGATTTTCTCTTTGGGCAGACCACACTAGACAAAAAACATCCTTGGGAACCTCTCCTTATCACTTATTGTATGGCTTGGAACTTGTCTTTCCCATCCAGCTGAAGATCCCTACCCTCAATTCATCAATGAATATTATGATGGGGAGGACAAGTGTGAAGATTGCTTAATTGGGTTATTACACCTTGAAGAGAGAAGAGATGAAGCTCTATAGAACTTTGCCAAACATCAGGGTATAATGAAAATATGGTTTGATAGGAGAGCCAAGGTGAAAGCCTTTAGAATCTATGACTTGGTTCTCTACTTAGATAAATCCCATGATAAGAAGGGGGAGCATGGAAAATTTGACAAACTTTGGCTTGACCCTTATCAAATTGTAGAGATTCTGGGAGATAATGCCTTCCATTTGAAAACCCTCACTGGAGGAGATATCCCACTACCTGTCAATGGGCAGTATTTGAAGCATTATTTTTAGTCTTGAGCTGTTATGAGCTCTTTCCTTGTACATAAGTAGATTAGGTTTCCTTTCTGTTGTTTTGTTGCTACTTTCAGTTTGGTTTTCTTTCATTTTTTCCTTGCTTGCTTGCTATTTTATTGGTTTTTCTCTGCTTGTCTGCTACTCCGATTTTGCTTTTCTTTGGTCTGCTTGGGTTCATTTTCCCTACTGCTTTGCTATGAGAGGTTGTCCTGCTTCCCTCTAGGCTTGTTGCATCTATAAAACTGGTTGCTTGTCTGGGTCTGCTCTGGGATTTCTTTTACAAACTCTTATCATCTTCTTGGAGTCATTCAAACTGGTAGATTTCCTTCATCTGATGTTGCATGGGCTGGGAGTTAGTATCACTTGTTTAAGTTAAAAATAGAATATATTTGGGTCTTATATCTTCACACAAATCTTAAGAATTCCAAGGTTGCATACGGTCTTTAGGAGGTCTGACTGGGTAAAAAAAATCTTAAATTCTGCTCTAGTGCCGCTGTGGTTCTCATCCTTGAGTGTGGGCTTCATTGCCTGCAAGGTGAAAAGTAAAGATTTAAAAGAAAATCTCAAAAGATAATATCAAAAGAAAAGAAAGAAAATATTGAAAGTCAAAATGTTCACCTTTTCAAGGGTATCCTAGTATCTCTACCAGCTCTATGGACACCTGGCTAGCAGTAGAGCTATGCTAGGTAGGGTCATGGTGATAACCTCACCTGGGCTATGGACACCTGACTGACATTGAGGCTCTATCTAGGCTACTTTTGGAGTTAGAATCCTCAGGTAGCCCTGTCAGACTGAATTTGGCCCTTGCTACAACTTAGGAAAGGGAAATGAACACATATGCACACACTTTGACCCTGGTATAGGAAAGTTTGGCTTGTTAGTGATTTTTGAAACCTTGTATGTTTGTAGCTTGATGCTTGGAGTGAAACCAAATATTTTGAGCTCTTCATGCTAGTTTGTCATCAAAATACACTGGAGCATTTCCCCAACAGAGTCACCATTTGTTGTGCAGTTTTGCACACATGCCCCTCTGAAATTGGGGACCCCCTCTTGGCTTGCGTTTTGGCCTTCTTCTGTGGCTTGCCCCCTTTTTGTGCTTATCTTTGAAAATCTTGGGGTTTTGGTCTTTGGTGCTTGCCTTGGTTATGGGTTCCTTTGTGTTGAGTTCCTGGTGGTTTTGAGGTCTTGTGGATGTCCTCTCTGGGGTGGTTTTCCTTTACCTTCTATTTTCTCCCTTGGTGTTTTTGTTTGGGCCCTAAGGGTTGGTTTTCTCCCTTAGCTTTCCCTTGTTCTCCTTGTTTCCTTTTGTTCTTCCGGAGGTGGAACCGGGATGAGACTGAAATTTGAACTTTGGCTAAGTTCTCATTTTCGTCTTCGTTCCCATTCTGACTCCGCTTCCTTCCTGCTCTTTTGGCTTCCTTCTTCGTTTTGTTTATTTTTTTTGTCCTAAGGGTTGGTTTCCTCCCTTAGTTTTTTCTTCGCTTCACATTTTCGTTTTCTTGTCAGAGGTGGAACTAGGATGGATCCAAACTTTGAAATTTGGCAAAGTTCATGGTTCGGTTTTCATTCCCATTCTGGCTCCGCTTCCTGCATTCTGGTTTCTTTCGTGGTCTTGTTTTTCTTCGGCCTTTGGGTTGGTTTCCCGCCCTTGGTTTTTCTTTGATTTGCTTCTCTGTCATTTTGTCGGGGCCGGGACCCGGACGGAATTTGGCTTTGAACTTTGGAAAAGTTCACAATTCCTTTCTCGTTCTCGTTCTGCATCTGCTTCCACCGGGGTGGGTTTTGTTTTCGCCTCCGCCTGGTTTCCCTTTGGTTTCCTTTCCCGTTCCCATTTCACCTCCACTTCTATCGGGGTGGGTTTTGTTTCTACCTCCACCTACCTTCCCCTTTGGTTCCTGTCTTCATTCCCATTTTGCCTCTGCTTCCATCGTGGTGGGTTTTGTTTCTACCTCTGCCTGGTTTCTCTTTGGTTTCCTTTCCCATTCCCGTTCCGCCTCCACTTTCGCCTAGGTGGGTTTTGTTTCCGCCTCCACCTGGCTTCCCCTTTGGTTCCCATCTTCATTCTCATTTTTCCTCTGCTTCCATTGGGGTGGGTTTTGTCTCGACCTCTACCTCTGCCTATCTTGGGTCTCTATTTTTGTTTTTCTCATGGCTCTACCTCTACCTGTCTCTGGTTCCACCTTCGCTTGGGTTTATGCTTGATCCTCTTGCCTTAGGAACTATTTTGGATCTGCTTGGATTTTGACGATGTGTTGAGCGTAAATGGTGGCTCGTTTGATTGCAAGTTGGATCCAGCTGGGATTTGCGAGATGTACTTTGAAGATTTCACGTGATTTCTGGGTGCGATCAAGTATACTTTGCGGCTGCTATCACGAGACTCGTTCCCGCATGCAAGGTCAATTTGGTTGGTGGCCATTAATGGCTAGTGGGCGTGATCTTAAGGGGTTCAACCTAGTTTTGTTTGATCTGATCCGCTTATTTTCCCAACTCAAGTCTGATCAGCGGCTTGTTTTCCTACCAGTGTTTTCGCTTGCGTTGTTCTTTGCACGGGTGAAGTCTTTTGGTGGGTTTGCCTTGAGGATCCATTCCCCTAATTTTGTGTGATCCTAGTTTGATTTGAAAGGGTTCCTTGCTGAATTCAATGCTTGACGGTGGGTTATTGCTGGCTGTTAGGTCCAATTTGATTGGTGGTCGAGCTTCTTTCTAACCCTAGCTCTGCTTCACATGGGCCTGTTGTTCTATAAGTATGGCACTTTGCCTCATTTGTAAAGGTTGGAATTGGCTAGGTTAGGATTGAGATTATCAGACTAAGTCAGAGGACTTGTAATTATTAGAGTTAGTAGTAGAGTAGCATGTTAGAAAATTAGAAGTTAGTTTTCACATTTCAAGCAAGTGCTGTAACAGATCATAATTGTTGCTAGTATGATGATCTAATACAAAGTATGAAAATTGTGCTATGACTGGTGCCTCCTTTGCATTGAATAATCTTGCATTTTTCTTGTTCTATCTTTCAAATCACTTGGAAATGTTTGGATGTATCTTAGATTTAATTAGTAATGTTTGTGATTTAATGCCTAGAGTGTTGTAGCAATCCCTAGTTCATACTTTGGGTAGCTTCTTGATTGTGGGAATGTTGTGCAAGGTCAACCTATACCTCATATTCATGTGCTTAGTTCAACTGTAGATACTCATTCATTCTTATTGGATGAATGCCTACAACCTGAAAATCTTTAACACCTTAGAAGATTACACTATTTTCTACAAGATTTCTGGTATAGCCTGGGTCAAACATAAATTAGTTTAAGGGATTGGTCTATTCCAGGTATTTCATCATTTGCATGATTAATCTTAGAAGTAGTGTTAACAATTAGAACTTCTGAAACCCTCATCTTTTGTTGTTTCTTTTATTAAATGGTTAGAATTTTAAGTTAAAGCATCACCATATCTTAAAATCTGATGAGTTTAGAGCTTTGAGCATTTGTACGTAAGACCCCTTGTGATTAACAACATTTTCACATTTTATCACTGAGTTTGTTCTACTGCATTATCATAACCTGAAACCCGTGAGACCTTGGGGTTATCTCTTTGATCATAGAGACCAACCTTTCAAGAGAGATAGGATAAATTTTAATCTATCTAAGTTGTTGTTGTGCAGAGACACTAAACAATAGATGCCAAACCTAATGAAACCACCAAGAAAATAACACATCACAAGAAGTAATAAAGTTGCACAAAGAATGTGGGGATACTAATGTATGCCCCCACTTTAAAGGAATTTCTAACACCATTGTTGTGAGAAATAACTTCAAAGTAGAAGAAGACATGAGAGCTTACTCAAAAAGCAATATTCCAAGTCATATGTTTCCAAATGAAGTTGCATCATGTAAAGGGGTTGCCCCCAAAAAAACATAAGGGATCTACAGATTCAGTGTCAATATATCTTTTCTACAATGTTTTTATAGAGGATGTAAACTTTATCATTCCCCAAATACTCATAGAACTAGAAGAATGTCACATAGAGAGTGAAAATAAAGAAAAGCTTTCGGGTCAGCATGGAAGAGACCTAAATTTCTTGACAGCTTACATCATCCCCAAAAGGAAAGTACAAGACAAGAGAAAAGATAAAATATTTACGACATAGAGAATAATGTAGATAAATATATAAAAATACACATGAAGAGAGAGAAACATCAAACTAAATAGTATGGGGGATCACATTACACACATGTAATCACATAAAGAAACATGAAAAGGAAAACAAAGAAACACACTAGTAAGGCACATGCGAGTCAACCTATAGCAAGTTTTCTGCATCCCAATTTTGTTCAGTATATGTGGATGGAGGACAACTAGCCAAAGGGACAATGTCAAGTGTCGAACTAGGACACACACCAAGTTCAACACACTTATTAGTAGAATCATCATTTAAGTTCATAGAAGAGGAAAACATTAGATTTAAATCATTATGCACTTCCTCATCAATCTTAGAAATTTCAATGTCATCATCCAAATTAATGACAATGGGAGGTCTAATGACAATATCCATAGAATTTTGTTCATGTCTATGCTACGTGAGGGAAAAGAGACATCATGCCTTGTGGGAGATAAGTTTGGATTTTTATTTTCTATGTTATTTTGTTCTTCTTTTTCTTGTAAAAAACGAGCAATAACACAACGTCTACACTTATGCTCTCTAGAATTTCAATTTATTTTCATTTTATTTTCAAGTTGTGTTTGTGTAGGAGCGGGTTTATCAACCATAGGTTTATTTTCTTCTCTTAAGGGAGGAACGAAAGGAATCATGGGAGGTTGTTCAACCACTTCCTCTTTAGCTTTGTAAACTTTTTTGTATTTAGGAGGCACAACAAGATTGGTTTGGTTATCTCATGGTCTCTTATATGAAGTGGGTGAAGGATTTGTAACAGGCTACTCTTGAATACTTGGAAGGGATTTTGGTTCAATCATGGTTTCATCAAGGATAGGTGGCTCAATCATGGGTTGAGGCATATCGCTAAGGGATAATTCTTCTATACACTTTGCCTTAAAATTTTGATATGATTTGAAAATGAAGTCTTCACGGGGTCTAATAGGTTCAATAGGCTCAAATCCAATGAAAATTTCTCATGGGAAGACACAGTATTAAAGCCACTATGATGCACTATAAATATCTCATTTCCAAATGAAAACTTTCAACATTTATGCACAATCGACGAGACAATATTCATGAAGTGAAGCCATGGCTAGCCTAACTTCACATGAAACTGGTCTGACAATGAGATGGTAGGAAATGAGTCAATTAATTATTTTGGTCCAGCCTTTAGAGGGAGATTTATTGAGCCAATCTTAGGGCACACAAAACCATTATGAATTTTGATCCATGCTTTCAATTTTTCATATGTATCTTGATAGAGTTCATACACAAATAGGAATTCTCCAGTGATCACATTCTCTACACAGGCGGGATCAATTAATATCCCATTAGTAGGCTTGTCATTGATTCTTTTGCCTATGTAAAGAGGACCATTAGGTGCATGTTTAAGTATATGTTGTTGTGAGAAAGCAATATCAAGTGTCATTTTAGTTGGGCCCTTATGAGGTTTAGCATCAATAAAGTTGACCGATGTATCTATATTATCATTCTCTTTATTGTTGAACTTCTTGTTAAATATGTAAGCGAGGCTACATAAAATTTGTATTCCTTTTTAATTCTTAAGCAGCTTTCTTATGTTAGCTAGCATCGAAACCACATCAAGACTCATAAGATTTTGCAATTGTTCTATGTCTTCATCCATTTTTTTTTCTTGCAAGATATTAGCAACATCATGAACATTGTTTATAGGAAGGGAAGTCATTGGAAATGAGTTGTGAAGACTATGATCCATAGAGGGTTGATTATCAACACTATTAGTAAAATATTTGGAAAACCCAAGATCCATGATGAATGGTGTACCGTGGGATGACATGAGTCTTGAACTACATCTCACAACAATATTGCTAATAGGACACCAAGTTGTAAAACTCATACAAGTTTCACAAACTTGATACACACCCAAAATGGAAAGAAGGTGAAATGCAATTAAGGAACCTAGAATGTAAAGTGTAATGCAAATATGTAAATGCAATTTTTTAGATTCTAAACAAGGTAATTTTCTAATTACATAATGCAAAAACCTAAACATCATGTGTTGTAAATGCAATTTTGAAATCACACAATACACTAACTTTATCAAATGAAGCTAAATATGATCAATTCAACGTAACCCTAAACTAAAATTGAAAACCAGAAACAACAAAATGAAATGCAGAAAATGATGTTTTAGTGCCCATAAAATTAGGAAATGACCCTGATTAGGGACTCATTTTCCCTAGGGTGAATGGTTCCTAGGTTTTGGGTTTAAAAAAGTGTATTTATAGATTTCTGAGATGATTTTAGTGGTTTCCATATTTTGATAAAAACAAGTTACAGTTTGATTTTTCTGTGAATTTAATGTTGAATACAAGTGCAAAATATAACAAAAAGACAAAATAGGAGACCTAATTTGATATGCAATTTTGCTTCAATTTTCAAATGTAAATGAATATGATGCAATTCTATTTAAATGATATGCAAAATGACTGTTTTTTTTGTATTTTTCAGATTTAAAGAATGCAAAGATGCAATCCTAAAACCCTTAAATAAAATTTAAAGTTAAATGAAAACTATACAACCCTAAATGAGATTCAATTTAATGTAATGAAATGAAAATTAATGCAATATCTAAATCTAGGGTGCAAATGGACTCAAAAATAAAAAAATTGCAATGATCAAAAGGTCGGGTTCACCATAATGAAACATAGAAAAATAAGGTTTATCAAAATGGAATGATGGAAAATAGGGGTATGATGAACCTATTTCTCTAATTTCATTCAGGAAATGAGATCCAAACAATGAAATGACTGTCAACCAAAAGGTGAGTCAAATCAAGGTGTAAATTTTCAAATTTCCCTTTTATGCAAGGACAAGCATCCTAATTAAACAACACTTTGGGGAGAAAGATTAAAAATAGAAAATCAACTCCAAATTACAATCTATAAAGTGCATCTAGAAGATTAAGCTCAATTCTGATGGAACCAAAAGTCAAATTGTAGATATGAGAATGTGAAAGTGATGTGTACTAGTCACTAAAAGTGTTTTTCAAAGCTTACTGAGGACTCATTCACCCTATGGCGAATGGGTCCTGGCTAGGGCTCTTGAAAAATGGTTTATGGGTTTTGTTTTGTTGTATCTGCACTCTCATATTCTTGAATCTCATTGTTGAAAAGTTGGAAATAAATCATGTAGGTCAATTTCCATGAAATTTCAAGAATGGTGACAATAAATGAAACTTTTAAAAATTTTTAATTTTTCTCTTCAATATATATTACACCTAAAATCTACAAATACACATCAAGAGAGAAAAATGATGTTTTGTTAGGTGAATGGGGGCTTGCCTTGGTCAAACCTTGTTTTGGTAATTAAACCTTGTAAGGAAATGAAATAGCATGAAGGGAAATGATGAATGAACAAGAAATGTCACAACTCACCAAACCCTTGTTTGAACCTTGGAATATGGACCTAGAAATTGCATGAAATGGCTTGAATGGATGTGGATCTTGATCATGAAACTCGGCTTGAAACAATGCCTTTGAATGCTTGAATGGATCTTGAACACTATATCAACATATTAGCTCAAATAAAATGCATGAATTTGACATGATAATGGATCTTGATTGCTGCAATAATTCTTCTATAAATCTTCTCTTGAATGCCTTGAAATTCTCTTGAAATTCTCTTGAAATTGCTCTAGCTTGATCTCATGAAGTCACATAAATTTTTAGGATGAAACATAGTGAAATGACCTCTTATTTATACATATGTTAAGATTAATTCCTAAAATTCAAATAACACAAGCCGACATGTGAGTATACATTTGAAATCATTGAAATACCACCTATAGTGTCAAAAAATGTCGTTGATGACATTTTCATACTTGTTTGGGCTCTCCTATTGAAATTGGGCTTAAGGATGTCTTAATTTAGTGTTGTAACATGTTTAACATGCTCACATTAGGTCTTGGGCCCTTGTGAACTAATGAATTTAAATGTCTTTCTAAAGTGTTGTGAAGTGTTGTAACACACTTTCACACTTTTCTAAGGTTTTATCAATTAACTAAACCTAATAAACCTCTTTTTAATCAAAATGTACCTTAATAATGCCTTATTTGAAGTGTTGTAAAGTTTTGTAACACACTTTCACACTTTTCTGAGGTTATCATTAATAATTGGTCTTTCTTATGCTTTAATTGGCCTTATTTTGCATCCACAAGCCTCATTTAATGCATTTTTTTTAGGATAATCCTGATAGAAATCAACATCCAATCATAATTCAAGTATTTTCAAGTTGTGTGGCCCAGATTTAGTAATCTAAGACTCATTCACCACCTTGGGAAAATGAGTCCCACCTAGGTTTTTGGGTCCTGATCCTGGTTTCACACCTTTCTAAGCATTTTTGAATTTGGTCCCTTAAATTATTCGTAGTAGGACTAATTTTCCACCTTGGGCGAATGAGTCCTCTATGGCCCAAAATTAAAATTAATTTAAATCTTTGACATGATTTTATCCTCCTAGATCTGATGTCGGCTTGTAGTGTTGTCATTTCGAGAATTCTTGCATAATTAAGTATAAATACAAGGTTCTTTCACTCATTTTTGTTAGTGTAATATATTATTTATTACACTAGCATAAGTTAACTTAGGTCATATTAACCCTAGGTTCCATTTAATCTTTTAATAATGCTGTTAGGGTTTCCTTGTTGTCACATGTTGTTAGATCAAGACACATGGCAAAATCTTAATGCATCTTATATCTCACCCTTTCCTATATAAGGAGGGTTATTATATCATTTGAAACATCCTTTTTACCTCATCATTTGAGAGGTCTTAATATCAAGCAAGCTCATTCTTGCATATCCTCTTGTGGAAGATTTATCATTGTTTTTGCAGGTGTTCCTGGTTATTAATCTTATTCAAGATTTCTAACATGGTATCAGAGCTGTAGTTTGAGAGTTTTAGGTTCATTTGATTCCTAATTGAGAGATTGAGTTCTATAAGATCTTGTCAATCCCGTATGTTCTTCTCTTGCGTTTTATAACGATCTGGAGAATCAAAAAGGATATAACAAGATCCGTTAACCCCTTTCTTTTGCATGTAATTTTTTGTGAGATCCGGGTGATTGCAGCATTTTTGGTTGTTCCAACGTGTCTAGGAGGCTGGAGAAATTCAGAAATTGCTTTCATTTCATCTGATTTGGAGATCATGTGAAAAAGTTGCAAATGGGGGTTTGAAGCTCATATTTTATGAAGCATCTTTCAAACGGGGTATTTTCAAGCCAAAAGAATATTTCTATTGTGTTTGGAAGGCCCTGAAACCCCCATTTTCATATAAGGGTCATGCAGATCAGACATCAGAATCTTTGCATGTCGTTTTTCCCTTCTTGAAGACATTTTTTTACACTGTGGCTAAATTCTGCGCAAGTGATAAATAAAAACGCCTATCTGGGTTTTGTTCGTTGCATTGAAAAACCATCTGGGTATCAGTTAGTTTTTTCATGCAGGCAACTAACCATGTGGAAATCGCATTAGAAAGATTCAGCTGGACCCCTCACCATTGCAATTTTCATTTTTTCACCTGATTTTCAAATGGCTCATTCTCCGCCATATGGAGGTAATTTTCAGTGAATTGTTTTTTGAAAAGGGGTGGAATCACATGCTCTTTATAGTGGTATAATCGGTTTTTTTTCAAGTGACCTCATTTTTCCAGAATTTAAGTTTTCTCATCAGATCTGAAGGACAGTTCTCGATTTTTGAACTTCAATCCGCTATAACTTTCTCATATGATCTCGGATTGAGGTCATTTGTTTTTTGAAAATGGATATTTTTCTGAGCACTACACATTGGTGTAGGTTTGAAGTCATTATTCAGAGATAAGTTTTTTTACTTCAGTATTTGGGTCCATTTTTGGACATTTGTATAACTCTGAAAAATAACTCCAGCATTGTAAACGCACTGATCTATAAAGTGACAAACAAATTTTTCTGGGGGGGTTTCTTTGATTGAGTAAAAAATGGGGGGTTCAATGTGTTGACTCTTGTTAGCACATATTCTCTTTTAGAAACATGATTTTATGCATCATAGTTCATTATGGGGTTCTCATTTCATCCTGCTTTGATCATGTTGAAACGGGGAAACTATACACAATGGAGAAATGGTACATCACACATCTCTGATGGCTTCATTTGTTGCCAAATTTGTATAATATTGTTCCCCCTCCTGGTACTGACAGTAAGAAATTTGCTTGGAATTACAAAAGGGATCATGTCTTAGGAGTCATTGCAATGCATATTGATGTTTCCACCTTGAAAAGTGTTGATTATTGTGATTTCCCTCTTACTCTTTGGACTAAAATTTGGGAGATACATGGAGATCATGACATTCAGCCATTCCCAGATGATCCTATTTCAGATTATCTTGCGCCTCTTCATCTTTTCGACAGGATACCCTATGATGCAGATACTATACGGGAGTTTGAATATTTGGAATACTTTGAATCTTCAGATGACGATGAGGATGAAGAGGGTTCTTCTGATGCTCCTGCTTCTCCATCAGAGACAGTTGATGTACCTTCACCTTCAGTGATTTCATTACAATCAGTATCACTTTGTCTTCTTGATTGGGATTCCTATCTATCAAACATTGCATCCTTGTTTGTGGAGTCTCACATTTCAGATTTGGAGGACATATTTGAGGGGAAATCTCTCCTATTTGATGACAGTCATTGCACTCCTGTTGTCAAATCATCATAGTCTTTGGATTTTGTTCAACATCTATTTCCACATCGTCCTGATTTGTCACCTTCTACATTGATTGGGTATGTACCTGAGAGGGTTGTGGCATCTTCATCTTCATCAGGAAAGGAGACACATGAGCAGCTTTCAGAGACATCATCAGCATTCATATACATCCCTCCTTCCTTCAATTCCTATCTGGAATGGGAAGCATCTCTACACTTGCACCTGGTTTTGTTTCTTTCGAAAGGGACAAGTTGTTTGTCGACATTGGATCATGTTTTGTCTACATACACTTACCTTTTTTTTTGCAGGTGATCACATATTTTGGGGGGGCTATATTGTCTCTTTATTTCCCTCCTATGGGGGGGCCATTGATTGTATTGTATCCATGTGATGATTGTTGTCCTTGGGGGGATGATGCTGAGTCCTCCAATCATCACCTTTCTACATTTCATCTCCTTTTTTCGGAGAGGGGTTTTCTTCCCACTGGGTTTTCCCCTTTTCTCCATTTAGTGGGAGATTAGTTGCATTTTAATCCTATGTACATGGGTACCTAATATGGCCATCAACCGGGACCCATCATCATCATGCATAATCATTGCATTTTCATTTCCTCCCTAAGTTGCACTTATGGGGGGGTGTTAGTGTAATATATTATTTATTACACTAGCATAAGTTAACTTAGGTCATATTAACCCTAGGTTGCATTTAATCTTTTAATAATGTTGTTAGGGTTTCCTTGTTGTCACATGTTGTTAGATCAAGACACATGGCAACATCTTAATGCATCTTGTATCTCACCCTTTCCTATATAAGGAGGGTTATTATATCATTTGAAACAACCTTTTTACCTCATCATTTGAGAGGTCTTAATATCAAGCAAGCTCATTCTTGCATATCCTCTTGTGGAAGATTTATCATTGTTTTTGTAGGTGTTCCTGGTTATTAATCTTATTCAAGATTTCTAACAGTTTTCACCTAAGACTTTTGTGAGAGCATTACTATAGCAAGTGTGACAATAAAAAAAGTACACCTTTTCCTTTCTTGATTTGGGAATAATTAATGATAGATTGGACTTGATATCACCTTGATCTAGTGTTATGATGTGTTTTACACATCCACGTTAGGTTTTGGGCCCTATTAAAGCTAAATAACCTAACCTTTCCTTAATTTAGCGATGTAAAGTGTATTTATTTACACTTTCACATTAAATTTAGGAGGCTTGTAAATTAAGTGGACCTAATCTAGTGTTGTAATGTGTTCTACATATTCACATTGGATTTAGGGCCCATTTTAGCTAAAAATACCTAAATTTTCCTTAATTTAATGTTGCAAAATATATTTATTTACACTTTCATATTGAATTTTGGGCCCACTTGTATTTATGACATTAATATCATCATTAATATGCCCCTATGACCCTATATTTTGCATCCAAAGGAATATTTAAATAAAAAACTTGACAAGATCAACAAATAAGCTTAATTTACACAATCCTTGACACATTAGCAATCAAAATAGGCCTTGTGGGACCCATTCACCACTTTGGGAAAATGAGTCCCATCTAGGTGGGACCCATTCTCCCAGCTTGGTGAATGAGTCCCATTCGGCCTATTTTCAAGGTTTTGAGCAGGAAAAAATGGGTTTTAAGTTCAAATTTCATGTATGTCGGCCTTTGGGATCTAATACATAGGATCTTAGATGGATTTCCTATATAAATGAGCTTTCAAACCATTATTTCATAAGGTCTTCATGTTATCAAGTCAAGAATTCAAGAGTTAGGCATTCCAAGACTTCACAAGATCATCTAGATAGCATTCAAGATCACTTCTAAGGAATTCAAGGGCATAATTCTTCATCAATTGTTGCAAAAATTCAAAATCCATCATCATTTCAAGGATATAAAGAATTAATCATGTTATTGAGCTAGTGTTGTGATGTAGCATTAAAGATCCAAGATCAAGTAGTGTTCTACACCTATTGTCAAGATCAAGATCTACATCCTTCATGGCCATTTCATGTTGAGTAGCATATTTGCAAGGCTTCATTTACAAGGAATCAGTGTCCATGACTCGTGTTTCATGCCTTAATTTCATTATCTCATCATTTGGTTTAATTACCTATAAGGGGTTTGACCAAGGCAAACCCTCATTCTTTAATAATCAACTCTCTCTCTCTCTCTCTCTCTCTCTCTCTCTATCTCTTTGTGTAATTGCAGATATAGGTGCTTTGAAGACTTGAAGGATCATTTAATATTAGGTTACAATCTTGGAGAAATTTGTTGGAGTTGTCTCCCCATTGGCAAGGTCACAATATTCACCAAAAAGTCACCTATAGCCTCAAAATCAGGATTTCAAATTTAGAAAAAAAGAGGAAAAGAAAAAGGAGACATTGAAGGTCAGATTCAAATTTTAAAGCTCCAGAAAGTCCTAACTAGACTCATTCACCACTTCTGGTGAATGAGTCCCATTTTTGGTCAATTTTGAGATTATTGTAGTTTCAGATACCCTTTGCCAGAAACCTATTCCTATACAAAAACCCAGATCTGGGACTGATTCACCCAGAATGGTGAATGAGTCCTAGTAGGCCAAAATTTTAGGAGTTTTTTAATTTCCAATATTCATTCAAGCCTCTACAAGTTTCCAAGTGAACACTTCTGATTTTATAGCTTTCTGTTCTGATTTATATGCATTTCTAGGTCATTCATTCAAGTTTCAAGAGTAAGAACTTGCAAAGATAAATGAAAGTGGGTGTGCTCTATGTCCTAGAAATGATTTATAGGATTTAAATATCTCTTTCTCTTTTGAATTGAGATCTCTAGGGTTATCCTTGAGTGGAATAGTTGAAAGTGGGTGTGCTCTATGTCCTAAGCCATACAATAGCACTCAAACCCTATTTTTCATCGGTTCCATTTTGGTGAACCTGCATTTAGAATACCTTCTTTAGTGATTTTGAGTCCATCATCATCCTAGATCTAGCTTGCATTAACATTTCCCTAGAGTTTGCATTAGTTAATTGGCATCAAGGTTTTCTAAAATCTGCATTAGTGAAAGTGCATATAGGTTACATTTTTGCATCTCAAATAATTGAAAAATCATCTAAAAACTACATTTGCATTTAGTTTACAAATCATACAACATAAAAAACAATTGATTTTTTTTGAAATTTTAGAAAAAAATCCCTACTAGGACTCATTCACCACCTTGGGAAAATCAATCCCAGTGCACATCTAAAACTACATTTAACAACATTTAAAATATTTTTTTTGCACTTTTTTTTGCTGCCATTGGTTATATATTTTAGTGGGTTGACTTTCCGTTTCATGCATTTCACTAAATCTAGCTTAAATTGGTCCATTTCATGCATTGCTTAATTCCAAATTTGCATTTGCAACATTTCATTTTCAGATCATTGCATAGCATAATCAGTCAATTATCATTTGAAAATTGGATTATCATTTTGCATGGTTTTTTATCATTATTGCATTTCAAGCTTGTAGAACACTGATTACATCATGTTTTCATTGCAAAAATCCATAGTTATCATATTTCATGTTCTATTTTTGGACCTTGTTGAGTGTTGTAAGAAAGTGTTGTTAAATGCATATGAATATGAGGTATTTTCCCCTCTCTTTTTGTTTGTCATTGATCCATCCCCTAGTATCCCTTCTAAGAGTGAGGCTAGTCTAGTGAACGAAACCTTGGGTAATCATAACAATCACATTTGTTCTTCTCCTAATATATCTCCTACTTGTGAAGAAGATATTTTAGCGTTAGAAGAACTAATCAATGAGAATTTTGAAAAATCAAGTTGTTTCTCTCCTCTTACCTCTTTTGTTAGGCAAGTCATTACTAAACAAAAGGACACAATGATAAGTAATCATGACGATTGATGGAACCCCTAAATTTTTTTGGTTCCATTTCTAAACTCTGTAAAATTTAGCCAATTTCAAGTTTTTGAGCTTAGGGTTTTTCCCACTGTTATTTCCTTTGGGTTATGCTGTCAAGATCTCTCCTAAAATATTTAGGTATTAGCCCTTTTCCATGTTATGATCCATCATTGACCTTCTATTTCCCGTCCCTATTCATGTTAAAACATCTTGAGCCATTAAAGCTTGTGATATTACCGACCCCTTGTGCCTAGGTCTGAAACCTATTTTATTCTATAAGGTCATTTGATCGACCTTATTTTGCCTTTGCATCCTTTGAAATAACATTTTTTAAGTCCTTTAAGTTCTTTTTATACATTTTCCTAGGTGGTCCCCTTTCCTCAATACAACTTATGGACACATGCAAATTATTTCACTTAAGTCCCGTCCACTGCCTTTGTCAATCGCTCATCATGGATTTATTTGAGAATGTATCCACGATGCATGAAGCTTGATTTTTCCATTGTATCACTCGAGGTTTCGGCTATCGCTAATTTCTCTTGAACTTTGAGTTTTGAATTAGCAATGCACGATGACCTCGGGATTCTATGTATTACTTTCCATCACTCATCGTGGATAGTTGTGCGCTTGTCTTGTTCATATTGGTGATGAGCGATGAGGTCCCTAATCCTAATGAGTCATCATTGTTTTAAAATGGTGAATGAGAAATATTTTGTGCCATTGATCTTGAAGGAGGGTGAACGTGGCTTGATCTAGTTCCATCGTTGCTTTTCATCCATCACTGATGTGGTCTGGAATTTGAAACATAAATTAGCGACATGTGATGTATGGTGAGAGTTGGAAAGGGTGGACGGTGATCCAATGGTCATGATCTCATCATGCTGATGCTCCTACCACTGATTGAACTTTGGAAAGTGAAGCCAGATTCGTGACAGGCAATGAGATGTTTGAGGGAATACTATTTCATTTTTTGACTCTTTGTACCTCGCCAATGCAAATGAAGAAGTAAAGATGAAGATGGTGATTCATGACGATTTTTAGATTAAATATGACTAATGCAATTAAGGGTAAACGTGGAAGCCTTCTGAGGTCGTATCATTGTTCTTAAGGAATAATTTGTAAAAGCTAGAAGCGATGCCTAAGGATCGCCATTGATGGTGTTTTAAATCTAAAAAGATCGATGACCCAGATTCAAAACTAAGTGGCTAAGTTGTCAACTCACTCATGCAAGGATCTATTTGATCATTAATGGTTACACACTCTTGATTTTTCTACTAAATGTAGATTGCTTGTTGATTTATCTCACCATTTGCAGCCATTGAGAATTGAGAAGTGTGAACTAGAGAGGAAGCATGTGAGTCTTACACTTCTAGTTACAAAATTATTGAAGTGTTATCCAAGGTAAGTTGATTTCCATATGATATTTGTTTGATTCAAGCATTATTTGGTTTTAGAGTTTCATATTTTGGGATAGGAGGTGTTTTGACTATCTAAAATTATCACTGGGGCTAGTATAAATTGTCTGGGTTTGAGGGTTTTATTTTCCTACAAGCTCAATTCAAGAGCTTAGGCTGGTGAGTCTTCCCGTAATTAATATTGGCTAGTCATTACCTTGTGTCCTGTAAGAATGAGTAAGCCTAGTGTGTCTCTCAACCTGATCCAAAGGTCTAGGAGACTCAATCTGCTTGAGTCCCAAGATGATGCACACGATACTAAACTTGGCATGCAAGAGGCTTCTCTAACACCAAGGGAAAATAAATCCCATAGGAAAACTAAGGGTGGTATGGAAAGCACCTATAATTTGAGTAGCTGGGTTATTTTAGAATAATTAGTCAAAGTTAGAAAGAAGGAATCAATTAATCTCGAGAAGAAAGAAAATAAGAAGAATAAGTATCACAAGGCTTATTTTGGGAGGAACAACTCCCCCATTGAGCTCTCTGACAACCCTTCAGGTGATGGATGAGATACTAACCTAGAGTATGGCCATTACTTTCTTTCTTTGGTGCCATATGAGGATTCTGATGAGGGAGTAATAGCTTCTCTAGTTTCAGCACAAACATGGAGAAAGCGAGCATACTCTGATGTTGATGAATCATAGTATCATCTCAACCCTATTTTTGTTTTGATTATACCATTGCCACTATAGTGAAATCGTCCTCTTCAGCATGTATATGGTTTTTTGTCTTTGGTGTTGACGCGTAAATATTTTTGGCTAGTGTGATGGAGAGGTGTTGAACTCCATGTATTCGATGAAAAATATGCCTTTTCTGGTTAGTATGCAAGTTTTTTCCTTGAGTGATGGTGGAGAATATTCTTTGGTCGACGTGAGTAAGGGATTTTGGCACTGCTGCAGCAATGAATGATGCCTTTTGGAAGGCAAGCTGGTCTGCTTCAACTAACTATGTGGGGTTTTGTCATTTGCTTTCCCCTATTTTGAAATGATTAAATGTAACCGTCTAGGTGGTATCTAAACCTAAAATGAAATGTGTGTCAAATGAAATGTAATTCAAATGGTAATTTGGCCTGAAGCTTGTTGTTCCCATTCTTCTATAAATGGGATATCAGGGCCAGTTACTGGGGTTTGAGTTTTGAGTCTCAAAATGGTCTAAGTGGGAAAAGTATGCTCATAAAAGAGAAGATTGTAAATTCATGCACAAATGAACATGTTAGTAAAGAGTCTAAGGTAGGAGTTGGTTTGTAATGATATCAAATGGTTTTACAGTAGCAACAGTTTATAAATAAAAATGATAGTTCCAAGATACATTCTCTCCTATGTAGTTTTCTTCCTAATTATAAATGAAATGGTTAATGATATTTTCATTTGTATTTATAGACACTCAAAATTGTCCCTATCATAACTTTACCTAGTTGATACATGAACTTGTAATATTTTACCCTAGGTCATTACATTATCTCACTTATCCCATTTATTCCACTTAATCACCTTCCCAATTAATTAAATAAATCTCATTTATTTAATTAATTCCCCCTTCACATGTCTCAAAATAATTCAAATTAAATATTTGAATTAATCCCTCACTTATTGTCACATTGCAACATGTGTCACATGACTACAACTCTTCACATGCATAAATAATTTAAATAATTTTATTATTTAAATTATGAGATTCCCACTCACATCCTATTTTTACCCCCATTCATTGTGCATCATAAGCATCTTTTCTTCTAAAATAAAGAATAGAATCCCACTTATTTCCCCACATCTTAATTTTAGCCTCATGTCATAATCCACTTAATGTGCGTCATAGGCACTAAAATAAACTTTTAATCCTAGCCATACATATTGCAAATTTGACTTTTAATCTTGGCCATTGAATCAAATCAGCCTTCTCCTATAAATCAAGCCTTTCACAAGTCATTTGGAGAATCCTCTTTCAACATCCTTACTCTGCCAAAATTTCTTCTTATCTATTTATCTATCTATTTTTCTTCTATCATATTCATCTTATTATTATGCTGCAAAAATGAGCAATCAACATATCAACAATCAAACCTTCAAAATCTTGCATTCTCATGCAAGTGGAGAAGAGCAATGGAGATAAATCAAATCTAGCATGGAGATCAGTTTGCTTTGCTTTCTTGTTTTGATTTTCATGCTAGTGTGTGCTCTATTGTGCTTGATAGGGTTTTCATATCTTGTTGTTTTAGTTTTATACCTTATTTTCCCTAACTACAGTATTCAATTGTTTTAATTAAATGAGTGATTTGATTTCTAATTCAATTCAAAGGATTGATTAAATGCTAAAGTAAGGTCACATATTTGGGAGGAAAGAGTGTAGGACTTATAAGTGTAGATACCGAAAATTGGTCTAGGCCTGCGAGTACATATTTCGAGATAATTTTCTATAGTCCGTCATCTTGATTAAATAATGTTAATTATTTAATTACCCCTTTCTAACACATATTTCCTCTATTAATTAAATACCCCTTTTTAATTAATTCATTAATTCATTAAATCACCCTTTATTCAACTTAATTAATTAAATAAATCATATTTATTTAATTACATTGCGAACTAATTAATTTTTCCCCCTTTATCTATCAATTAAATAATTTATTATTTAATTACCCCTTTTCCAACTATAATTAAATATCTTTATTTAATTATTCACTTAACCCCTTTTATCTATAATTAAATATTTATTATTTAATTATTCAATCCCATCCTTTTCAAACAGTCAATTAAATAAATTACTTTATTTATTTAATTAAAGTCTTATTTTGGAATGTTGAATTAAATTAGCATTTAATTCATTATTTTAATTAATTATGTCACATTCCTCTAACATTCAGTTATCTAAGTCATTCACTCACCTTCAGACTCGAGTTCTATTTTTAGTTCTCTAGTTATCTCTTCAGTTCAAACACCGATTTAACTCTGCAAGAGAACTCTCCGTCACAACTAGTCGATTAACTAGTTCTAACTCATGTTTGCATTCAAATGCATTATTCTCCAACTTCTAACTTTTCCTTTTGCATACAAAGTCTATTTCTTCTATTTTTGAAGATTAAGATTGGAACTCATGTTCTAACTCACATTCTAACTCGCGTTCTATCTGTCACATAAGTCATTGCATGGCATTGATCAACCTCATTTGTCGATCTCTCTTTCAATCTGAGCCGATCGTTCGAAAACAAAAAATCTATAAAATGCCCTGTCATTGTCATTATTCCTCCTCCTGAAATTATACACTTTTGAGAAGAGACTATTCTTTGATATTTTGCTTAGACATTCAACACAGCTATACTTGCATTCAAACACATAAATCTGAGGGCAAGAACACTAAAAAGGGAAAATGGAGAAGAGCAATGGAGTTAATTCGAAAAGGTGAATGCATATTCGGTGAGATCAATTCGGTTTGTTAATTATTCATTATGTTTTCAATTTCATTCTTTATTGTTTGATTTTAGATTAGTTTTGATTTAGATTAGGATTAATATTGTTATTCTAGTTGCAGATCTTCTTATCATAGATTTAATCTACAGTTACATTTGGTGAACCCGACGTGAACACACCTCAAATCCGAACATCTTTCCATTTTTCCATTTTCTATTTATTGTTTTTCATAGGTCTTTCATCCCATGAACCGCATCTGTCAAAAACAGTGATGCAATTGTCATTACGAACCACATCTACCACACCATAAACTGCATCTGCCTGTCACTCGCCACATCCGCCTGTCAATCACCGCATCTGCCTGTCAATCGCCGCATCTTCCTGTCAATCGCCGCATCCGCCTGTCAACGAATTATTGAACCACATCTGATACCCCATTAACCGCATCCGCCTATCACCAGTCGAACTGCATCTGTGGCTCCAAAAGCCGCAACTGGCTGGTAAATTTTAATTTTTTTTATCGATTTCTGTGCATCCATATTTTCAGTATTCGCTTTTTAGGTGATTTAGATTTTCACTAATGTTTGTTTCAGTTGTGTCAAGGTGGAATAACAAGTGTTTGTAGGACAAAGCATAGAAGACAATACAAAAAAAAAAAAAGACAAACAATGAACTACTTACAAATTTGCATGCAGGACCTAATGCTTTGATCTTTTTACCAAGCTTTTCATTTGATAGATAGATAATCATCATGCAGATTAAAATGAACTTCTATTTGGTACTGTAAACAATCTCATTTGGGCTTAATAATTCACCAGTGTTTTTCGTGTCTGCATTGTTAGTTTAGAACCCCATGATTTAGTAATCGAAGTATCCTCTCCCCTTGCGCATTCATGCGATCTTGGGTGTAAGAGAAACAGTTACTGACTCT
The DNA here is from genome assembly GCA_007115665.2 of Sequoiadendron giganteum. NCBI lineage: Eukaryota > Viridiplantae > Streptophyta > Pinopsida > Cupressales > Cupressaceae > Sequoiadendron > Sequoiadendron giganteum. Next base: position 294,983,640 of record CM021101.1, read on the forward strand.
AGAACTTGGGCCTGTCTTGGTGGGAAAAAGTACTCCCCCCAAGACGACTCAGACTAGTAGCACGCTAAAGCCAAGCGACTTCTAACCGGTATATTAAAGTGGATTCTTGGGGAAACCCCAAGAATCATGCGCACTATTCCAACGAGATGGACGGAATGGACTCTTGCCCATGTTGGATAGTGTCCCACGAATAGAATGCTTGAATTAAACACCTTGTTGTAGAGTTACCAAAATCCTATCTACTTATTGGCGCAGTAGGGTCTGCCCTGTGAAGTCGTCTTACAATCTTATGGTTTACGTGTAGAGTTGAAAGGTATGCCATGGGAGATTCATGGGTACTATAGCTTGGCTGCCCCGTATAAGTGAGTGTTGTGGAGGGGAGCCAGTGGGGTCGACCTACTAATCATCCACTGTAAATATACGTAGCTGGAGAAATCCAAGTAAGAATTCAACAAGTATTGTCCTAAAAGCCTAGGGTGTAAATGTTTTTTGAGTCTTGACAGTCCATCCATCACAAAATTGAAAATACTTTGAATGCTATGTTTGTTCTTTGCTGTATTTGCCAGAATCTTGATCAAACAAACAAAGTCAGTCAAACAACTCTCGAGAAAAATTTCAACTGTCAGAAACAGAGTCACATTTGTCAGTTTAAACACTGCATGTGTATTAGCGAGTCGCATCTGTTAGGAGAATAACCACATCTATCTGTCAGAAAAATTCCATCTTTCATAGTCTGGAAAATTTGAGTCGCATCTGTCATATTCTGAGTCGCATGTGTGCATGCAAACTGCATTTTTTAAGTTCCAAACCACAAGTGTCTGTCAAGAAAATCAGGTTTACAGAGTCCAGAATAGGAAAAACTGCATGTGCATTGGTAAACCACAACTGTCATAGAAAAGACCGCAACTATCAAATTCTGAACCGCAACTGTCATAGAAAAGACCACAACTGTCAAATTTTGAAACGCAACTGTCAAAAATTCTGCAACTGTTAGGTGAACCACATTTTCCTATTAACAGAAAACATTCAAAACTACAAACTGGGTCCGAATACATCACTGTCATTTTCTTTTCTGTTCCTTAAGAATCAACCTTGAACATAAACTGTCAAAATTTTTCTCAAAACCTTGCATCCATTAGGAGTCATATACGTCTTATTTACAATCCACATCTTAGTCATAGTCATCCTAAGTTGCATGCATATAGATACTTCCTAGGAAATTGCATATCACATCATAGATAAGTTTCCTCGTCATTGGATAAGTTCATGTCTCGATTTGTCACACTCATCGAACCTAGTCACTTTAGTCTTATCTGGTGAATCTTTTTAGCTCAACAAGTCTAGTTTGGAAAATTCACCTTTTCAACTATCCTTGTCCTACAATCAGGTTCCTTGGTCAAATCAAATCCTTGCATGCATTTACTCCATAGGAGGTAGGTTATACCCGTTTTAGAATCATTTACCATCATAGTCTACATGAGATTTTGCATATTGTCTGTATTACCATACGTCATCTTAGTATATGTCTTTTTAGAAATCATTTTAGCACCATGCTTATTGTCAAAAAATCCAAAAAAAACATAGAAATAGGTCATATAAGTTTTTAGGCATAGTTTGCATTACCCCATTTTGAGCAACTTTTTCATGGTCAAAACAAGGTCTTGAAAGAAACAAAAAGAAATGTCAGACTCCAACAAATTTATCAATCCTTTCAGCACTCAACCACCTAGGAAACATAAACCACACAAACCATTGCTTGATAAATATGTCACTAGATACACAAATGGGTGAGTCTTTGTTTAAGACATAGAGGCTACAGTCCAAGATCCTGAATTTCCATCCTTCATGGATGAGTGCTTGGAAAATGATCCCCAATGCTATCTAGCAAAATTGCTAGTAGAAGGTGCCACACTACCACCAGGATTTGATGTTCACACATTGAAAACTGCATCTACCCAACCAATGCAAATAGTGACGTCAAGTGTTTCTATTCCCCAAATCATCATAGCAATACCAACTGGCATACCAACTCAGGCATTGTCAATTGTAAACACAACCCCATTCAACATAACACAAGGTTTACAATTTACTGCGGGAGCAACTTCATCCAACCCCTTTGGCACCAACATGACTGGTAAGAGATCAAAAGCAGGCACGAATATTCCTATCCCAAATCAAACCATTCAAACAGGGAATATTCCTCCACCAAATCAAACCATTTAGACAGGATATATTCCTATCCCAAATCAGACCATTTAAACAGGGAATATTCCTCCACCAACTCAAACCATTTAGACAGGATATATTCCTATCCCAAATCAGACTATTCAAACGGGATATATTCCTTCACCAAATCACAACCCGTCGTAGAACATGGCATATCAGAACGTCTACATTGATCCAAACAACGCCAACACCATGTCCTTGACACAAGTTGATGTCCTTCAAAACCAAATGCAAACTCTTCAATAACAAATGGACATGTCTATGTTAGGCAAACGAACTATCTCAGTGCAGTACCTATGTCCATGTCCATTTAACAAAGCGCTTTATATGACACCTTTTCCCCATGGATACATTATACCGATTTTGCCTAAGTATAATAGGAAAAATAATCCTTTAGAACACATTAGAGATTTCTCAACGCATGCATGGACATATCGTATGACCCCACATACTTGATGAGACTATTTCCACAAACCCTTGTCGGGATAGGACTGGAATGGTTTTCTAAACTACCATATGGTATACGCTCTTGGGGAGAATTATTTGAGAAGTTTGTCGAACATTTCACCTTTAACATAGACAATGAGGTAACAATAGCAACCTTGTGCCACACGACACAAGAAGATGGTGAAACTTTCACCACTTTCTTTCAAAGGTGGAGAAGTCTAGCTAGCAGATGTCTAGTTGAGATACTAGAGAAGCAAAAGGTCACAATATTCCTAGAGAACATCAATCCCAAACTGTGAAGTGATTTAAGAGTACATTGTTGTACCTCATTCCTAGACTTGGTACAAAAAGGCATCATCCTTGAGAAAGGCCTTATTGACAAAGGCGAAATAAAGGTACCAAGCAGGAATCCCATTGTCCAAAATCAAAACGCGCCAAATGATAGAAGGCAATTCTGGTCCAGAAACAAAAATGTTACAAATGACGGCATTGTTGATGCTAAAAACATACATACAAGACCAATAATCACACTGAAAGGATACAACCAAAATCAAGACACAATGGATAGTCTAGATCAAACGGCTAACTATTTCCAAAATTCACAACAACAACGACCCCAAAGAAGATGTCCAACACGTGAATTTACTCCTCTTGGACAACCAATTGAGGTTATTTACAAAGAATTGATTAAACACAATCTCATCAAACCTTTGGAACCAAGAGAGTATGATCCTGGACAGTTTAAACCTTCTTGGTGGGATGACAAAGCCCATTGTGAATATCATCAAATAAAAGGACACATCCTACAAAATTGTCGCCAACTCAAAAGTATTATCCAAGACTTTGTTGAGAATGGAACCATAGAGGTCAGTGGACAAAAAAACACCAAGAACAGTGATCATAAGGTCTTCAAGGACCCATTACATGACCACACGAAAGGAAAAACCTCCAGTTTGGGACCTAATACTGATCCATCCGCCAATTACGCAAACACCAACTATGACTATGGAAAAGGAAAGATCGTATATAGCCTTCACGCTGCAAATGAGCATGTCGATACCTTCACCATCAAGAAGCATCCGGAATGTAATGTAAACACATGCAGAACTAAGATCACTATTCCAGGTCCTTCTTCTGAGCCATTTACGCAAGCTTCCAAGTTCAAGTACAACCTTCTTGATCAATTGAGTAAAACCCCCGCACAAATATCTATCTTGGAACTATTGACTTTGTCACCTGAGCATCGAGCCATTCTCGACAAAGCTTTGCAAAACACAACCGTCCCTACTGATTTAGATTTCAATCTTTCAAAGAGATGGTGGGATATTTAACCAACTCGCACCATGCCACATTTTCCCAACAGGATTACTTGACAGAAAAGTCTGATCATAATGACCCATTACATCTTGAAGTCTTAGTCCATGAAACTAGAGTCACATGAGTCTTGGTAGACGGAGGAGCAGGTTTGAACCTGTGTACCCTAAAATTGGTTAAGGAATTAGGATTCTCAGAAGATTGTGTAGATACCTCTAAGAGTATAATCATTAAGGCTTACGATGATGAGGAAAGATCATCCAAAGGAGTTGTCACACTCCCAATCAGAATTGGCCCAGCAATCATGAACACTAGCTTCCAAGTCTTGGATCTCACCCTTCCGTACAACTTGTTGTTAGGTAGACCTTGGATACACGCAATGAAAGTTGTACCTTCAATGTATCACCAATGTCTCAAATTTCCACATAATGGCACCGAGATCACCATTGATGGTGATCCAGATCCTTTCCAGTATTGTACAAGCCTAAAGGAAATTCCACAATTCCAAGTACCAGTTAACCAAGAAGTTTCATCATCCACTTTATCCCAATACATTGACTTATCACATCTTACTAAGTCCAAATCATTCACACCTCCATCAACTACTCCTAAACTTGAGATCCAAGACAAGGGCTTTGGTGAATATCATATAAAGGCATCATAGTGTGTCAGTCAACTGATTCCACCTAAGGCATATGGCCTACCCATGGTAGATAGAAGACAGTCAGTAGTCATATTCCATGTTCCCCCTACAACGACATTGATCAAATGGGGAGAGCTAAGTGAAGAAATTGTGGATCAAGGTGATTCCTGGTTGTATCAAGAAGAACATGAATACCCCTCCCTATCCATTCAAATAGCTAAGGAACAATATGGAAAAGGCTTTAAGATAATGCAAAATGAAGGCTATGATGGGCACAGTGGGTTAGGACTACATCAAAATGGAAGGACAGAACTGATCACTGTCTACCCATGACCGAAATACCTAGGGCTAGGGTGTCAACCACTTAGAATTGGGTTTCCTAGTACTTCATCACTGTTTCAAGAAGAAGTGAGTGCTTGCACAGACATCGAGACATCTCATGAACCACCTCCCCCATTTTACGACAATCCTCCAATTTTTGATGAATCTCTCGACTCAAGTGATTGTGAATGAGATTCCCTTTCCTCTACCAGTACCATGAACATAGAAGCTCTATTTGGAGAATTGGACCTAAAAATCAAACCTGTACCAAAATCGTCTAGTCTTCGTCATAAGAAGCATTTGTCTAAACAAGAATGGCAAGAGACCTATTATTGGGAAACCCTTGATCATGCATCTTGGGCACCTGAAAAACCATCTTCTGATGACCCATCCCATGCAATGGTCCCACATCAACATTTACCTACCCGTCAGGAAAAGACCAAGCAGGAGTTAGTCCAAAACTTCTATGACCATGTCAACCATTCACTATTCACCTTGTCAGCTGCTACCTTTAAAAACTCTGATGATGACATGCCTCTCATATATCCTAAACTTATCGACTGGGATCAACAAGGTACACCTATCATAGATACATTCGAGAATGATGAAGCAATTACTGAGTTCATGGGACTTAGAGAAGGCATACCAAGAGGGGATCATAAAGCTAGTTTTACCATAGACTTGGATGAAAAAGCATATTTTGGGGAGTCTATTTACACCTCTAGTCACAAAGATGAGAATAAAAAGAAAAAAGACAATGAAAAGAAAAATGATGCGTCCCTAGGTGAAAACTGAAGGTTCCTTTGGACGAAGAAAAAGTCAAAATAAAGGACGTATCCGAGGGAAAAAACCTCCCAGAGGCACCCAAGGATAGAGGTTTAAATATTCTCCCCATTGAACAGGAAAAGTCACCGATGCTAGTAGAAGAATCTGTTGAAGTGAACATAGGTATAGAAGAGAATCCTAAAATGGTATATTTTGTAGCTTCTTTAACAGAGATAGAAAAACCTGAGTTTAAGGACTTCTTTCAAAAGAGATAGATAAACTTTGCATGGTCTTATGCTGACATGCCTAGGCTGGATCTAGATCTAATATTGCACCATCTACCATTGCAACCAGGTATTAAACCAGTCAAACAGAAGTTAAGAAAAATGCATCCGCAGATTACTCTATTGGTCAAGGAAAAACTTAAGAAACTTTTGGATGTAAGATTCATAAGGACAATAGACTATGTTGATTGGATATCAAATCTTGTGCCCATGACTAAACCAATTGGGGGCATTTGAATTTGCACAGACTTTAGAGACATCAACAAGGCATGCCCTAAAGATGATTTTCCTTTACCGAATATCAACATGATAGTAGATCTTATAGTAGGATACGAGATGCTATCCCTCATGGATGGTTTCTCAAGATACAATTAGATTAAAATAGCAACTGAAGACCAACATAAGACAGCTTTCACATGTCCATGGGGCACATATTGTTGGAACATTATTCCATTTGGGCTTAAGAACGCAGGGGCTACTTATCAAAGGGCAATGACTACAATCTTCCATGACTTTATACACACTCTCATGGAATATTATATCGATGACATTATAGCAAAATCAGAAACAAGGGAAGATCACATAAAGGTTCTGGACAAGATATTCCAAAGGCTAGAGAACTACAATGTAAGGCTAAATCTGAAGAAGTGTGTCTTTGGAGTCAAATCAGGGAAATTTTTAGGGTATATCATTTCTCGAAGAGGCATTGAAGTAGACCCAGAGAAGGTAAGAGATATAATAGAAATGCCTCCTCCAGTCAGCATAGGACAACTCAGAACTCTACAGGGTAGACTACAGTCAATCAGGCGGTTCATAGTACAACTGACAGATAAAATACATCCATTTCAGCATGTACTCAAGAAAGGAGTACCATTTGTGTGGACACCTAGATGTTAGGAAGCCTTCCAGCAAATCAAGGACTATTTACTCACTCTACCAGTCTTAATGCCACCTACAGAGGGAAAACCATTGATATTATACATTTTGGCAACTCAGTCTGCATTAGGGGCTCTTCTCGCACAAAAAGATGATCAAGGTCATGAGAGAGCGGTCTATTACATTAGTCATACCTTAGTGGGCTATGAATTGAATTACAACAACATAGAACATGCTTGTCTTGTGGTAGTTTTTGCTACCCAAAAGATTTGGCACTACATGCTCAATCGACAAACAGTGTTAATTGTGAAAATTGATCCACTCAAATACCTTCTAAGTAAGGCAACTTTAACAGACCGATTGGCTAAATGGGTCATGATACTTAGTGAGTATGACATTGAGTATGTTGAGAGGAAGGCTATAAAAGGACAGGTGATTGCAGATCAGTTAGCTTATGCACCTATAAAAGCAGCCCATCCCTTAGTGGCAGATTTTCTCGATGAATTTCTATTCAATATTGACATTAAAACCGACTGGAAACTATACTTTGATGGGTCACATACAAATAGTGGTTCAGGAGTTGGTATCTTATTTGTCACACCTCAAGGTGATACCATTCCCAAACCATTCAGGATTGCTTTCCCTTGTACAAACAATATAGCAGAATACGAAGCCTTAGTGACAGGTTTAAAAATGGTAGCTCAGTGGAACATTAAGAGCCTACATGTCTTTGGTGACTCTCAACTGGTAATCCGATAGGTAAATGATGAGTACGAAACTAAGGATGAGAAGCTTGCCCCTTACAAGAGAATGGCTGATAGTTTCAAACAGTATTTCAAGGACATAAATTTTCAACAAATACCACACATTCAGAATAGAGCTGCAGATGCTATGGCAACCGTGGGTTCCTTGTTGGATATTCTGAGTAACATGCCTAAGTTCGAGTTTCTGGTTGAACAGCTATTGGTCCTTGCTTACGATATCCCCAATACTATGATGGTGTGTACCATTGTTGGTCCTACGTACCCTTGGTATAAAGAAATATTCGACTACCTAACCAATCAAACCTTACCTCAAGACTTGTCCAATAACCAACATCGAACCTTCATCTGTAAGTCCTCCAAGTACACCATCATCGGAGAAACCCTATATAGACACACCTTAGACAATGCCCTAATGAGATGTCTCAATGCTGAAGAAGCACAAACAACTTTGTGAGCGGTGCACGAGGGTATATGCGGATCCCATTCGAGTGGTCCAACCTTAGCCCATAAGATTATGAGACTAGGTTACTATTGGCCTACTATGGAGAAAGACTCATACATCTTTGTAAAGAAGTGTAGACAATGTCAAATACATGGAGACTTGGTAAGAGAGCCAGCACAGGAGCTTCGTCCGATTACTTCACCATGGCCTTTCACCCAATGGGGACTCGACCTCATAGGTAAGATACACCCACCATCATCCAACGGCCACAAATTCATCATTACCACCACCGAATACTTCACTAAATGGATTGAAGCCATTCCCATGACCTACATCACCAACACCCAAATATCTAAGTTTATCCTAAACTATATCATTTGCGGTATGGTGTACCCAATCCATAATCATAGATAATGGCCACCCATTCAAGAACCAAGAAGTATGCCATTTATGTGAAGAATTCCACATCAAGCATCATTTCTCCACCTCGTATTACCCACAAGGTAATGGCCAAGCTGAGGCATCTAATAAAACCATTGTTAGAATCCTTAAGAAGATTGTCAATGACGCTAGTCATGACTGACACCTACAACTTAATCCTGCCTTATGGGCTTATCGCACAAGCATCCGCACTCCCACCGGTGCCACTCCATTTTCCCTCGTATTCGGGTCCGAAGCTATCTTACCTATTGAGGTCGAAATACCTTCTCTAAGGGTATCCTTGAAGGTTCATGTTGATGATGAAGAATACCGTATCTCTAGGCTACAAGAGCTTGAATTACTGGATGAATGAAGACAAAAAGCATTAGATCATATGCAAGCATATCAGAATCATCTTTGTCGTAGCTACAATAGGAAGGTTCTCAATAGACATTTTGACATTGGTGACCTGGTATTAATGGAGAATCCTAAGAATCAAGCTAAATGAGAGAAACTAGGAAAGTTTGAGCCTAACTAGTTAGGGCTGTACATTGTCACAGAAGCCTTTGGGTCAGGAGCGTACCAACTATCTACTCCTGAAGGAGATCCAATTTTTTCACCTATCAACAGTCTACATCTAAAGAGGTTCTATGCTTAGCTTCTAAGAATCCATGTCTTAATTTAGAAAATACAAAAAAAAAATGAAAAAATAAAAAAATGGTTACCTTGATGAAAACTTGGCAAACAGGCGTCTTGGTAGCACTAAAAAAAATCAGAAAAGCAAAAAAGTAAAGAGAAATAATCTTTCCTATAGTGAAAACCACTTCGGTGGCGCTAGGGATAAGTACCATGGTGAAAACCTGGCAAACAAGCGCCATGTGTAGTCAAGCTCACTCTTTCATCTACCATCATTCCAATCAGACTTTCCACATTCACTCACAATAAATGGTTGTCCTATCCATTGCTTGGAACGATTGACATCTAATGTCCCATTCCATAACATTACCCACTCCATCTCGCAAGTCTTATTCCTAACTGGGGGAAAATCCTTGTCCTATTCCATGAACGCCTTGTACATAGCATCACACCATCGGAAAATGTCCTGAAAAAAATCCAAAAACATTAGAAAACTTCAAAAATCCAAAAAAATCAAAACATGTTAGAAAATACCAAAAATAGTGTCAAGTCTGTCATGTTAGGTCAGTCATGTTAAGTCAGTCATATTCATAGTCAAACTACATTGCCTCTGTGACTGGGACATAGGCAAGGCCATCAATCGATGTGCCCCCGAGGCATTAGGTCTATTAGTCTAGGTTTGTCATGTATCACACACATTTTAAACTATGACTCTTTGTATATTCAAATTCATTGGTCATGTTGAACTACGAGGTCTCTGCGTGTATAACATAGGCAAGGCTAATCAATTGATGAGCTCCCGAGATCACAAGTTAGGTCAGTCCAATAGGGTTCATTCATAATCACTATCACACACATTGCATATCATTCACTTAGATGCATGTCTTTAGCCGCATTAGGTCATACTTTCGGGTATCATCTCATGTCATACACTGTCTACATGTGCACACTCAAAATTGTCATCAAGTCAATATCATACACATTGTCAAAGTGATCAACTTATGTTTGCAAGATATGTCTTTCTTGTCCATAGACATCATCAAATTGTCATAGTCTCATGTGGCTTATCACTTCAATGTCATCAGGCTCCAACGTCTTATACGACATGTGTCTTTTCTGAAACCAGGCTTTGTCATGCCTTATACAAAAGTCACCAAGTCAAAACCAAACTCAACGTCTTATGTGGTATGTGTCACTCCCTCACATTACGCTATGTCAAACATAAACAATCAAACAATCCCACAAGATCAAGTTTTGGTGAATACATTTATTTGGCTTTATGACTTTACATCTTACTTTGTTGTATCTTTTTATCGATTTGTGAACTAGTCCTGTTACTAGCTTTCTCAAGGATGTCCCTTGAAGGATTTAGAGAAGCAAGGATGTCTCAGGACTCTTTTTCTTTGACTGTTGTCTGTCAACTGTCTTTTAAAAATTTGGATTTTTGAATCATGCTACTAGTTTCCTCAAGGATGTCCTATCAAGGATTTAGAGGAGCAATGACGTATCATGATGTATTTTTTATTTGTCTACTGTCTGTGGTTTGTCTAGACAATGACTAGGGCAATCTTGTCCTTAGTTGGCATTTTGACACTCCTTGTCTACGACTGTCTGTTTTTTGCAGATGGATGACTTTGTACACTATGGTCTATCTCATATCATAGTGTGTACCATCCATTTGTGTCATGTCTGCCTAGTGATGATAAAATTGCAAGCATAGCATATTTTGGCAAGATATCAAAGATTATGTGTTTTTCTCAAATCAAATCAAACTCATTCATTCTTTTATTTTTTCTCAATTACATCAATGTTCATTCTTTCTTACTAACATTCTATAAACATCCACATTAACATTTCTCTCGTCCAACATAATGATAGAGTCCTGTGACACCAACACAAACATTAGGTCATCTGCATATGCATCCATTTTATAAGTATTTTCATAATAGACATTGCATCTCATACATAATGTAAACATTAACATCCTCATCACAACCATTAGGTCATTGCATCATCATTAGCATACATAATAAAAACATTGCATGTACATTTTACCATTCCATATAGTAAAATCATAAACATTCATTGCATCCATTATCCACAGCATATAGAATCATCCATAACATCATAGAATGCATAACTCATAACATATAGAAACATTTATTCATACTACATATACATACATCATCTAGGAAACATAATCATATAGAAGTAATGCATCCATAAAGTAGAACTGCATATCATATAGAAGCCGCCAAAATCATATATATATATCACTCAAAAAGTGTGTCACAGTACAATATCATAGTGTCCATATATAAAACATGAGCTCGTAGGCTCTATGATCAAAATATAGATGTCTACATGTATACAAACGTATGTCATTGTGTCCCACTACCATTGCTATCACGTGGTGAAGGTGGTGGGAAGATCCTCGAAGGTGCTCTCTGCGAGGTGGAAGGTCTCTCATATGGACCTATCCTCAATGGTCCTACCACCCCCTCAGTACTCTCTGTTCTCTGACTCCACGCCCCTGAAAAGCTAGGAGCCTGTCTCTCTGCCAACACCGCTGTCTCATATAAGTCTCTCTAATAACTGGCTCTCTCCACTGCTCTGACTAACTCTCATACCATGCCATCAGAGGAGGACCCATTGCAAAGGCATCTAACCTCTATGAACTGCTGCTCTATCTCCTATCTCCGAGCAATCGCCTGATCTCTCTCCATTAGAGCACTTTCCCTCTATGCATGGATACTGTCCCTCTCTGCACGGATACTATCCCTCTCTACACGGATATTGTCTCTCTCTAGCCTCATCGCGTCAAATTTTGCTATCATCACTCTAAGTCTCTCCTCTAAAACCTCCCAGTCACCATCCCTAGGAGCATCCTCCTCCCATCTCCCCTCCACTATCCAATCTTTGAGCTGTCTCTCCTACTCCTCCATCGGTGCCTCCTCCTCAACATCCTCCTCAACATCATCCTCTACATCATCCTCTCCATATCCCGCCAAAATACCAAGAGGGTCAAAATCCATCTCCACATCCAAATCCTCTGCAATGTCCTCTACTCCAGCATCCATATCTATGTGCTCCTCAAACACTACCTCTGCTGCAGCATGCTCAACCCCAGCCTATACATCCACTCCCCCTTTGATGTCCTCCATCGGTACATCAATTGCTACTACCTCTTGAATAGGTGCATGTCCCCCTCTCTGTCCTCTCTGTCCTCATCTCCCCCCTCTACCTCCACCTCTGCCATCATATCCATCACCTCTACCACCAACTCTACCCACTCTGGCACCTCCACCTCTTCACCGTCCTTGAGGTCCTATCCCTCATCTCTCGACTAGTGCTGGAAAATCTAGATCCATATAAGGAAAAGGTCGATGCACTACCCACCATGCATCGTATGCAGCTGTAGTCCTTGGATCTGCTAATCCATCTCTCCACCCCCACTATACTAGCTATAATGCCTGTATATCTGCCTCAGCTGTAGTAACTAGTATCATAGGTCCCCACCATGGAACCTCTCTGGATGAACGAGCAAACTCTGCTTTGCTCAGAGGCACATCTTGAACCTCTCCAAACTATCTCAGAACTCTGTATGGCAAGTGTCACTCAATGATATGCACACTGGAAACAGTCCTCCCAATCAAGTACTGTGTCTTTCTGCAGAATAGCAAATGTATATCATCATCCACCCACACCTCACAATCCATGTAAGGTCTCCATATAAACTGATCAAGTGTATCCAATGCATGTCTATAGTATCCTGTGTCTCCAACATGTGTCTGTGTAATCTATCCTGTATATCGGAACACATATGGAAGTCTCTCATCTCTCTCTACTATCACTGGAGGATGGAATACAACTATCCTCTCAAAACCCCATATCATCAACAGTGTCATCCCACAACTCAATGACTGTGCATCTCTATACGCAATGTCATGCAGATGAAAATACATCCCGAGTAGACATGGACCCCATGCATACCTCGTCTCACTATCTAACATCCCAACCAACATAGCTCCCCATCCCACTAGAAATCCATGACCTTGTCTATCCGGAAGAACTATACCCCCAATCAATGAACATAGGATGCAATCAATCCTGTCATATATGTCTGCTAACACTGGCCATCTAATCTCGTAGTGCTTGATGCCGAGCCTAGTGATGTCATCAACCTAATAGAACCTCGTCAAATTAGTCAACCCTCGCTGGGGATCATATGTAACACGCTCTCCTCTAATAGGTAGTCTCAAAATCCTATACACATCCTCGAATGTGACAGTGGCCTCCCCAGTCGGCAAATGAAACGATGATGTCTCAGAATGCCATCGCTCGCATAGTGCTGTCAACATCCCCCTATTCGCTCGAATGGCAGGCATAGACAAACAGTGATGTAGACCTACAATCCATAGCAATTGAATCTCTGCAGAGGTCAAAGTATCCCTCAGATGAAACGTATCTGGTTGTGACTCTCGCATATAAATTGGATCTAAAACCACCTGCATTTAAACCATGATGTCAAAAAAATTTCAAGTTTTACTTCGCAAAATTTTTCAAAAAATTTTACCAGCCAAATGCGGCTCACATTGACAGATGCGGTGCATTTTTTTCAAATGCATCACACAATGCCTCAGTTGCGGTGCATATTACATATGCGTCGCATATTTCCCACATCCTTATTCTAATACTGCACATGTTGTTCACTAAACCACATGCGGTCATTTATTACAAATGCGTTGCAATTTCCTTAACCTATTATTTTCAACACATGCGGTGCATTCTAACAAATGCGGTGCATTTTCATAGCCAACATTTCTACTACATATGCGGTCCCTAACGCAAATGCGGTTCACGACCTCACATGCATCTAACCCCCATACATATGTGTTGTATGTTTACACATGCGGTGCACTATTCTTCACATGCGTGCATGCCTCTAAATCCTATTCTAGCCTACGCCCGAATTCACACATGCGTCGTTTCACAATAAAATGCGGAGAACATGACGACATATGCGTCGTTCACGATGCACCACATTTGCTTAATGCTTTTTCTACGCCTAGAAAAACATGCCAAAAATAATTTTCAAGGTCTCGTTTTTGACACATACCGATGGTCCTGTGTCGGCTGGCTGCCTGAAAGTTTGGATCCGATAACCGCGATGTTTCATGTACGGAATGGGTGCCATTTCGTCCGCTAGTCAGAGCAAATTCTTCTCTTTTTCTATCTCCTCTGGGTGCAAATGAATTAGGTTTAGCCCTAATTTCTATTTATAGGTGGGTTAAAAGTGGCATTTCTTCTGACCTAATCTATTGGCTGCATAACCTTTCAACTTCAAATGACCTGTATACGTCCGTATCAACTCCAAATTCAATTTCGTCAACTCCATAGCATTTCTGACTATCAAATTGACTTATCAGGAATATTTCCTAATTTTTTTTTAAACTTTCAAAAATTTGTCAATTTTCCCGAGGGGGCATACCTTAACCTGTTTCATGCTGGGGCATGATCGGGGCATATTTTCTTTGACACAATGTCGTACCAACATTGTATCAAAGAGGGGAAAATTGTAGATACCAAAAATTGGTCTAGGCCTGCGAGTACATATTTTGACATAATTTTCTATAGTCTGTCGTCTTGATTAAATAATGTTAATTATTTAATTACCCCTTTCTAGCACATATTTCCTCTATTAATTAAATACCCCTTTTTAATTAATTCATTAAATCACCCTTTATTCAACTTAATTAATTAAATAAATCATATTTATTTAATTATGTTGCGAACTAATTAATTCTTCCCCCTTTATCTATCAATTAAATAATTTATTATTTAACTACCCCTTTTCCAACTATAATTAAATATCTTTATTTAATTATTCGTTTAACCCCTTTTATCTATAATTAAATATTTATTATTTAATTATTCAATCCCATCCTTTTCAAACAGTGAATTAAATAAATTACTTTATTTATTTAATTAAAGTCTTATTTTGGAATGTTGAATTAAATTAGCATTTAATTCATTATTTTAATTAATTATGTCACATTCCTCTAACATTCAGTTATCTAAGTCATTCACTCACCTTCGGACTCGAGTTCTACTTTTAGTTCTCCAGTTATCTCTTTAGTTCAAACACCGGTTTAACTCTGCGAGAGAACTCTCCGTCACAACTAGTCGATTAACTAGTTCTAACTCATGTTTGCATTCAAATGCATTATTCTCCAACTTCTAACTTTGGCTTTTGCATACAAAGTCTATTTCTTCTATTTTTGAAGATTAAGATTGGAACTCATGTTCTAACTCACATTCTAAAATTAGTCTTTATCTATAGTTGAACTCACGTTCTAACTCGCTTTCTATCTATCACATAGCTCATTGCATGGCATTGATCAATCTCGTCCATAGATCTCTCTTTCAATCTGAGCCGATCATTCGAAAACACAAAATCTATAAAATGGCCTGTCATTGTCATTATTCCTCCTCCCAAAATTATACACTTTTGAGAAGAGACTATTCTTTGATATTTTGCTTAGACATTCAACACAGCTATACTTGCATTCAAACACATAAATCTGAGGGCAAGAACACTAAAAAGGAAAAATGGATAAGAGCAATGAAGTTAATTTGAAAGGGTGAATGCATATTCGGTGAGATCAATTCAGTTTGTTAATTATTCATTATGTTTTCAATTTCATTCTTTATTGTTTGATTTTATATTAGTTTTGATTTAGATTAGGATTAATATTGTTATTCTAGTTGCAGATCTTCTTATCATAGATTTAATCTATAGTTACAATAAGTAGTTGTGTTTTGGGCACAATGAGTTGAATACTGTAATGCACTATATCAATAGCCCATTAATTACTGATTCAAATAGCTAAAGTATTACTGGTTACTATGAAAAAGACTCTATTACCCCAAGACAAGGAACTAGTATTTTTATTTGGTTATCTTGAAGATAAGTAAGTTAGTTATGCACTTGACCAAGGGCTCAAAATGAGAATGAAAATCATCTAAAACACCTTCAATTACCATGTACCAATCTGAAGTACCATTTTATTCCTTGTAATAGATAGTAGTTTGTTTAAAGGTCAGCCAAATATTTAATGAATGTTATCTATTTTCAATCTATATAAATTTATCTGTGTGTAGAAATGTTCTTAATTAAGTGGATATCATATGAACATAACAAGAATTACCCTCCTAGGTTTCATAGAGCCCTAAGAGTAGAAGTAAGGGCCTCAAAATCCTTGCTTGTGTTTTGGCCAATCCTTACCCTTGGTGAATATTGGGTTCTGGAAGATTCATAGGTAAGTGGTAAGATTAAGTTTGGCTCTAAAAATAACCAACAACAATAACATAAGACAAAAAGATACAATTTAAACCTACCCACATTCATCTCCCAACATCTTCTCCTCTTGTGATAATGATGAGGATATGTTGGTGTTAGATAAGAAAACCTTTAAGATCTATGAAAACTCTCTTTATGTTTCTTTCCCCACCTATCCTATTTTGGAAGACATTATGAGACAAAGCAGTGAAAATTTGGACAATCTTGAAAATCACATTTGTTCTTCTCCTAGTATCTCTCCTATTTGTGAAGAAGATACGTTGATGTTAGAAAACACAACCAATGAAATTCATGTGAATCTTATGTGGGGAAATAATATGGAACAAGAGAATAAAATCATTGATAAACAAGAAAATTCAACCATTGATCATTCCCCTACTTGGAATGAAGTCATTTTAGAAGAACCAAATTTTAAATGTCATGAACATAAATTTTGTGGTCCCCCTAAAATCTTTCCTCCTAGGGAAGATATCATGGTACAAGAAGATGTGAAAATTGGTACATGTCTTTCAAACACTAGTAATGAGGCTCCCTTAGATGAAGATGATGAAGTGACATTAAACTCATCTTCACTATGAGATCATGCAAGAAAGACAAGCTTGTTGAGTTTATGATGATACAAATTAGATCTCCTTAACTAGTGAGCTTCCTAAGTCACCTCCCGTTAGTGAATCACATAAGAAATTAAGAGGTTTCTTGAAATCTATGATGCAACAAGTAACAACAAAAATGTTTTGCAACAATCGAGATATAAAATGTAGGAAACCTCAAACCAATCCCATTTCATCACCTCAACATATTTTTCCTAGTGCTCGTCATTCACCTTTTCATAAAATAGTTGAAGATCTTAAGAAGACTCCCGCCATTATATCCATATGGAAACTCATTCAACTATCACCTACATACAAGTGTCTATTTCAAGAAGTATTGCAAATAAAGTAGGAGGAGATCCAAGCTTCTATGAAATTGAATAATGTAACATCCTCCTTTGATCCTACATAAGTCACATGGTTAAAAATTACATTCCCTAAGCATGAGTTACCCTCACTTGAGATTCAAAACAAAAATGAAGCCTTGGTGATAAAGGTGACCATTAATGAAACTATAGTTAGGCACACTCTCATAGAAAATGGAGTAGGTCTTAATGTTTGCAGCATTGACCTTTTAGAAAAAATTGGCATGAACACGACACTTAATATTCAACTTAATGATGTTCATATTCATGGCTTTGATAATATTAGAAGGCAACCACTAGGAATGATCACATTACATATTGAGGTCGGGCCTATAGTGTTACCTACCCCTATCCATATAATGCCAGGATCCTTTTCATCAATCTTCTCCTATGGAGACCATGGATTCATGCTATGAAAGGAGTCCCATCTACTCTTCACTGTGCGATGAAATTTGATTACAACAACAAGGTATACATGGTTGAAGCATATGAATGAAGCTATTAATTATATGATCACAACACTTCCAACTCCCCCAATAATTTCATTCCAAAATAAAATTTTGAGCCAATGCAAGTTGATATTAATCCTAAAATCTTTAGTGACAGTTGGGGGTCATTAGATTTTACACCTCCTTTCAATAAAGAATCCAAAATATCACCTTCAAGGTCCAAAGAGTCATATATAAATGATTCATTTTCAGACACAAGTTCTAATGAAGATTGGGGTTTCACACCTTCCTTTATAGGGGAGTGTGAAATCTCACAATCTAAACCAAGACAATCTTTTGTTTCATTTTCTCAACTTGGTTCTACAACATTACCCCATGGTGGTGATGGGGGCTATCTAATTCCCATCCCTCATGAGGGGACAATGCATAGCTTTAAAAAGGATTTGTGTTCCCATGAAGAAGCCAATCCTTCTCAGAAGCATAAACCCCCTTCATCTAAATTGAAAGATTGTTATGATATTAGATACAATATCCCTCATACACATGGATACAATGAACAAACAAAGGAAAATAACATACCATACTCTTTCAAGAAAGATCTAGGTTTACCTCCCTTATCTCCATTTTCATCTAAAGCCTTATCATTTAGTGTGTGTATGACATCTTGTGAAAATAAAGGAACATATTCTACTATTGATCAAGAGAGTATCTTGTCGAGACTCCTCCAAGATCGTTTGATATATCTCCCTCTAAGAACATGAAATAAATTTTACTACAAGAATTCATTTTGCACATATCACAGAGTTCATGGTTATTCTACTAACAAATGTAAGGATTTAAGCAACAAAATTCAAAATCTTAGGGACTCTGGTTCTCTCCCTTGTTTGGAAGCACCTAGTTCCTCTAATTGACACTTATTTTCTTCCTATTCGGTTCACCCTTGTCTTGAATTAAGTGGGGAAAGGGGTTAGATAGCCTTGTCCTTGTATGCCACTTTTGATTGCCTCTCTTATCTAGTTGATCACCTTTCATGTACATATACGAGAAAGCTTGCGATGTGAACGATATGCCTAAAGTTGGCTTGCATATGACATAATTATTCATGATGTAGTTTGATTTAGAAACATATGACTTGGCGTATGTATTTATAAATAAGCTCTCATGTATTCTACTAATTTAAAGCAATTTATCACAACAATGGTGTTAGCGACCACTTTAAAGTGGGGGAATACATCGACACTCATGTTTCACTGTGTGGTTTTATTTATTCTTGCGAGGCATCCTTCTCTTATTGGTATCATTGCATTTTATTTCCTCTGAGAACATGATATTTCTTTGACTTGTCCTCTCTTGGAGAATTTAGGCACAATTATCCCTAAGAAGAAACCTTACATGAACTAAGTAAAATCCCTTTGAACATTCCTTACACTATTTTGCATTTACAATAACCGTTATATGACCACCTTGCATAAAATACTTTGCATGCCTATGGAGCCATCTTGTTTTTTCATGTGTTACAAGCATAAAAAGCTTTCCTTGCCTCATGAAGCTCAAAGTTCATTATTGAGTGGTGCCTTATCAAAGTTATCAAGAGGTATAACTTTGGTATGGTTGGACGAGAAGCTAATTTGAGGCATGACTTTCCCTTATCCACTCATGTGTGTGTGGTGAGCACATATCGGCCATGTTTGTATGTGTCTCACCCTCTCGGAGTACTCACCTAATAAACAACCAAGAGTTATGTTTCCTCAGAGTGAGTGTGCATTTTTGGACAAACAACTTAGATCTGATACACATTGTGTTGGACAAATGGTCGAGGCTTGATCCACCTCTTTTTATTTTTTCTTGTTCTTATCATTTTTCATTTTTCTTTTACTCATTGACATTGCATGCTTGCATATCTTGATGTTGCATATCATACACCTTGTGCATGTCCTTTTTGTGCTTATATAGGTTTGACTTAGGATCTTAGATTCTAGGGGCTTGACTGCCTCCTCGATCTTTTTTATCCTAGACCATCCACATTGGTACACTTGGACCCCTCTTGAATGTCTACTTTAGTGTGATTTTGAAGCAAGTTTATCCGTTCACTAAAGTGGGGGCTAAATGTGGCAATGAAAAAAGTATGCCTTTTATTTTCTTGATTTGGGAATAATTAATGATAGATTGGACTTGATATCACCTTTATCTAGTATTGTGATGTTTTTTACACATCCACATTAGGTTTTGGGCCCTATTAAAGCTAAATAACCTAACCTTTCCTTAATTTAGCATTGTAAAGTGTATTTGTTTACACTTGAACACATTCAATTTAGGAGGGTTCTAAATCAAGTGGACCTAATCTAGTGTTGTAATGTGTTCTACACATTCACATTGGATTTAGGGCCCTTTTTAGGTAAAGAAACCCAAATTTTCCTTAATTTAGTGTTCTAAAATGTATTTATTTACACTTTCACATTGAATTTTGGGCCCTCTAGCATTTATGACCTTAATATCATCATTAATAGGTCCCTATGACCCTATATTGTGCATTCCAAGGCATATTTCAACAAAAAACTCGACAAGGTCAACAAATAAGGTTAATTTATAAACTCACTGACACTTTAGCAATCAAAACAGGCCTTATGGGACCCATTCACCACTTTAGGCAAATGGGTCCCACCCATTCACCCAACTTGGCGAATGAGTATTGTTTGGCCTATTTTCAAGGTTTTGAGTGGGAAAACTAGGTTTTAAGTTCAAATTTAATGTATGTTGGCCTTTGGGATCTAATACATGGGATATTATATGGATTTCCTATATAAATGAGATTTAAAACCATTATTTCATAAGGTCTTCATGTTATCAAGTCAAGAATTCAAGAGTTAGGCATTCCAAGAATTCACAAGATCATCTAGAGAGCATTCAAGGGAAGAATTCTTCATCAATTGTTGCAATAATTAAAGATCCATCATCATGTCAAGGATATCAAGCATAAAGCATGTTATTGAGCTAGTGTTGTGATGTAGCATTGAATATGCAAGATCAAGCAATGTTCTACACCTATTTTCAAGATCAAGATCTACATTCTTCATGGCAATTTCATGTTGAGTTGTATATTTGCAAGGAATCATTTACAAGGAATCATTCAAGGTATCATTGTCCATGATTCATGTTCTTTTTTTCATGTTTCATTCCTTCATTTCATTGTCTCATCATTTGGTTTAATTACCTACAAGGTGCTTGACCAAGGCAAACCCCTATTCCCTAACAATAAACTCTCTCTCTCTCTCTCTCTCTCTCTCTCTCTCTCTCTCTCTCTCTCTCTCTCTTGTGTAATTGCAGATCTACATGCTTTGAAGACTTGAAGGATCATTGAATATTTGGTTACAATATTGGATAAATTTGTTGGAGTTGTCTCCCCATTGGAAAGGTCATAATCTTCATCAAAAACTTACCTACAACCTCAAAATCAGGGTTTCGGATCCGAAAACAAAGAGGAACAAAAAGAGAAGACATTGAAGGTCAAATTCAGATTTTAAAGCTCCGAAAAACCCTAACTGGACTCATTCACCACTTCTGGTGAATGAGTCCCATTTTAGGTGAATTTTGAGATTTTTGGAATTTCGGATATCCTTTTGCTAGAAACCTGTTCCTGTACTAAAACCTAGATTTGGGACCGATTCGTCCAAAATGGTGAATGAGTCCCAGTAGGCCAAAATTTTAGGATTTTCAGAATTTCCAATCTTCATTCAAGCCTCTACAAGTTTCCAGGTGCACACTTATGATTTTATAGCTTTCTATTCTGATTTATCTGCATTTCTAGGTCATTCATTCAAGTTTCATACATCACCAGGATTTGTCATTAGATCTTGCATTTAATTTGTCTTTCCAAGTTCTTACTTGGTGGTGAACCCCTCATTATCTTATAATTGGCCCCTAGGACATCCCTATTACAAGATCTCTTTCTCTTTTGCATTCAGATCTCTAGAATTATCCTTGAGTGGAATAGTTGATAGTGGGTGTGCTCTATGGCCTAAGACATACGATAGCACTCATCCCCCATTTTCATCAGTTCAAGAAATTTTGAGTTCACAAGAGTATTCAAGTGTTTACAAGAGAATTCAAGGGCATTTGAGGGTATAACTCTTCATGAATTGTTGCAACAATTCAAGATCCATCGTCATGTCAAGGTTATCAAGTATCAAGCATGTAATTGAGCTAGTGTTATGTTGTACCATTGACAATCCAAGATCAAACATTTTTCTATGTACCTATTATCAAGATCAAGATCTACATCCTTCATGGACATTTCATATTGAGTTACAGATCTATAAAACATCATTTACAAGACATACTTCAAGGTATCATTGGCCATGGTTCATGTTCTTTGTTTCATGTTTCATGCCTTCATTTCATCATGTCATCATTTGGTTTAATTACCTACAAGGGGTTTGACCAAGGCAAACCCCTATTACCTAACAATGAACTCTCTCTTTCTCTCTCTCTCTCTCTCTCTCCCTCTCTCTCTTTGTGTGGTTGAAGATCTAGGTGCTTTGGGGACTTGAATATCCTTTGAAGATTAGGTTGCAAGGTTGGAGAAGGTCATCAAGTTGTCACAAGGTTGTCATCTTCACAAAAAGTCACCTACAACCTTGAAATCAAAGTTTTAGATTTGGAAAAAAAAAAAAAGAGAAAGAGAAGACATTGAAGACTAGATTCAGACTTTAAAGCTCCAAAAAACCCTAACTGGACTCATTTGGGCCAATTCTGGCGAATGAGTCCTAGTTTAGGTCATTTTAAATTTTTTGCATTTTTAGATCCCCTTTTTCCATAAACCTATTCTTGTATAGAAACACTTCTCTCTATGCTAAACCTAAGTTTTAAGATTTTAATCATCATTATTTTTAAATTGCTAGATTGGATGGGCTACCTAATCTTCCCTCACATTTTTGGCTTCCTTCTCTGAAAGGTGTAGTAATTCCTTTGAATTTTTTTTCTTATATTTCTTTTGGAATTGAAAAGCTTTCTCATTTTATTATTGTGTGTATTTTGGTTGGGATGGATTTCTCTCTAGATTTGTTAGCAAACAAATGGTTGAAATTAGGCAACACCATTTGGAAATAATATCTTGATTATGAAAACTTAGATTTTTGTTTTAGAAATCATTTTAGTATTGGGAATTTGTTTGATTCATGTTTAGGAGGAGAAAATACTTTGATGGGGTATTATAATGGCATAGTGCTGAGACACAACAACTTGTAAATGATTTTGAGAATATAGTACCTCTTTCCTCTTCTAGTAAGAAGGATTTTTTGGCATTTCTCTAGTCACTCAAGGAATCAAGCCTCCAAGATCACCTACAAAACCAAAAACAACCTTGTACAAAGGAGAAAAGTAAGAGCATAAATTTGAAATAATAGCAATATTGCAAGATTGAATATATGATTGAATATGGTTGAATATGAAAATGTACATGAGAGGCCTTTCTTATAAAGGAAAGATGAGAGATAGGATTAAACAAGATAATGACAAGCTATAATAATTAGGTTTATCTCTTTTTGAGTCTTTAAACGGTAAAGGGGCTCCTTGTATGGTAACTTTCCCTCATCATGTGGTGACTCCACACTCAATATTTGGACCTTAAATTATGATAATGAATACATGTTGGTCATAAGAATGAATTTTACCTATGACATTATCATAGGTATGATTAACTCGATTGTAAGTTTTTTCTTTTTCCCATTGTTTCCTTTACCATGGTTAGGCATTGGATTCTTATATACACCTAGATCATTCTCTCCAGAACTTTCAAGTTGTTGATCAATATTTACCTTACCATTGTCTATGAGGTCTTGTATGACATTTTAAATTTCATACAATTGGATGTTTTATGTCCCTTTGTATGATGTTATTTGAAATAGTCCTCATCCTTATACCAGGAGGGTTTAACTTGTGGTTCCCCATATTTTCTATATTCTAGAATTTTTATGGTGTTTTCTTGGACCAACTTGTTCAAGACTGTTTCAATGGGCTCCCCTAATAGAGTGCATTTTTTTTTGTCTTGGAGGATGGTTTTTTTGTCTTGGTTGTTGTCCTTGTTGGGTGTTAACATTATTGACATGTTGTGTGTTTTGTTTGGAAGGTGCATTGATGAAAACCGCATCTACAATCCCATCATTAGTAACATTCTTGTTTTTGGCCCATATACAAGGTTTTTCATTAGAACTAGATAATGGGTACTCGTACTTGTAGATTTTTATCACTCCTTTTGTAATGAGGGCTCTTTCCATGTTGAGCCCTTTAGATATTGTAGTGTAGAAAAAAATATCCTTTTACATTTTCTCACTTGTTTGGGCCCTCCTAATTAAAATGAACTTAATAATGCCTTAATTTAGTGTTGTAAAATGTATCATTTTACATTTTCTCACCTGTTTGGGCCCTCCTAATTAAAATAAACTTAATAATACCTTAATTTTGTGTTGTAAAATGTATCTCTTTATATTTTCACACTTATTTGGGATCTCTTAATTAAAATGTACTTAATTATTCTTTAATTTAGTATTGTAAAGTGTATCCCTTTACATCTTCACACTTATTTAGGGATATCTTAATTAATTGAGCTTAATTATGCCTTAATTGGCCCTTTAATTCATTTTCCAAGCATATTTTATTACATTTTTCGAAGAGGAAACCCAAAATTCATTAATGCCTAAACATAAAACTTCTCATTAAGAAATGTGTGTCCTAGGTTTAGGGAGGACACATTTTCCCATGGGAAAATGGGTCCTCCCTTAGACCTAGGACCTAAATTTAAATTATGTTTTTGATGGTATTTTACTATTTTCAATTCTATATTTCAATGTTGACTTGTGATATTTGAATGTCAGGAATTTAAGGATAAATGTCTATAAATACAAGGTTATTTCATCAAATTGAAACTAGAATTTTTTGAGATAAAGTTTACAAGAGAAAATATTATTCTCAAGAGAATTCACGAGAATATTTCTTCATCATTTGTTGCAACATTCAAGATCCATTCATCATGTCAAAAATATGTTGAATCATGCATGTTTTTGGAGCTCACATTGTGATGTAGGTTTCAAGATCTAATCCAAGAATTCAAGTCAAAGATTCAAAGAAAGAATCAAGCATCAAGATCCACATCCTTTGAAGTCATATTATGCAGGATAAACAACAAGATTGTAGTCATTCAAAGGTTCATTCATGGGTTTTTTGAATTACAGTTCATTATTTTATTCATTCTTCATTCCCTCTTTCACTCTATTTTATTTAATTTCAAAGTTTAATTACCAAAATGGGGTTTGACCAAGGAAAACCCCCATTCACCCAAAAACAAACATTTTCCCCCTATCTTTGTGTGTTGAAGATTTGCAGGTTGAAGAAAAGTTGAAGACCTCAAAAGTGCAAAGTTGCATTTTTTGTCAAGTTTGTTGTCATCTCATGGAAACTCAGATCCCAAATTTATTTTTGAGTGTCTAAATGTGAAACTCGAGAATATGGAAGTGCAAACACAAGAGAAAAGGACCCACAAACCAATTTTGAAAATCCCTACAAAGGACCTATTTGTCATAGGGCGAATGAGTCCTCAAACAACTTCTGAATACATCATTTTATGAGAGTTACACAACATTTATCTCTTCCATATTTTCCAAAAACTTTGTTGGTTCCTTCAGTTTTATGTTTAATCTACTAAATCCAAGTGAGATTTAATTTTGGAGTTGATTTTCTATTTTTAATATTTCTCCCCAAAGTGTTGTTTGAACTAGACCACTATCCTAATACAAAGGGAAATTGCAAGGCTCCTCAAATAATTCACTCACCTAAGGGTTAAAAGTGGATTGTAACTTTGAGGGATCTCATTTCTTGAATGAAATATAAGAATGGGTAGGTTCATTCACCCCATTTTCCCCTTTCTATTTATAGTAAGTTTGATGAAATAATCCAAATTTAGTGTAAAACCCTATGTGTTTTGAACCCTACCACATTTTCTATATTTTAGATATGTGTTCCTCAAAATTCGACAAACATTGCATCCTTAATTGGAAAGTAAGATTTGTGTTTAAGTTTCTTGCGATGATTTCAACTTGTTGTTTCTCAAGAATAAGCCATTTGCATTTACTATCCCTATGCATCCATAGTTGCAAGAAAGGTGCAAAGGCTTCTCCCTTATTTTATTTTAAGGTATAGAGTTTTTCAAAGGTGACCTCTACATCAATGTTGTAGGAAAAAAAAATTGATCTATTATTTATTGGAAGGTTCTAATACTTGAAGATAAGTGAGAAAACCACTCTATTGGTTTTCCACCTAAGCTTAATGCAAAGAGTTTCATGAGGTATGTGTCGTTGTAAGATACTTTCATGCATGCTACATAGAATTATCTTATATGTTCCTTTGGATTACCATGTCCCTTGTATTTATCAAACTTTGGGATTTCAAAGTTTGGAGGAAATGGAACCATTATGATACTTCTATCAAATGGGTAGGGACATAGATGTTGTGTACTGCGTACAATTTTTTTATCTTCCCTGCTTGAATATCTTGGATCTTTTGTGTTAAGGTTGAGATGATATGTCCAAGGGACCAATGCTTGGTGATGAATCATATGTATTATATTGTGGAATGATGGATGAGTTAAATAATAGATCTTGGTAAGGTGGTACATTTGTGTTGTATTGATCATATGGAGGATTGATTGAATTTATATGTGGTGGTGTGAAGGCATTGTATTGGAAATATTGATTTTTATTCACAAACTTTTGTTGAGGGTTTGGTTGTAAGTTTTGTTGTGCAAATATTTTTTGCTGCATGCTTGCAATTTTCTTTGCACTTGAAACTGTTGTAATTGTTTTTGTGTTTTTTGATATGTGATACCTTATTGAGGGGATGACATGTGTTTTTAGTGTTGTGGATGAATGTTTTATTGGTGATTTTGTGAAGTGAATGAAATATGAACTTTTTTTGTTTCAATATTGTGGAGGAATGTTGTTTTGTTGATGATTTTGTGAAGTGAAAATATGACCTTGTTGTTATTGATGATGTGGAGGAATGTTGTTTTTTGTGGCATGGAATTTTGTTGAGGAGATGATTGATATTGATATTGTTGTTGATGTTGATGATATTGTTGATTTTGTTGTTGTGGATGTTGAGGATTTAGATGATTTTGATGATCTTGATTTTTCTGGTGTGGATGTTGATATTAGATATGTTGAGATTGATGATATTTAGGTAGTTGGTTTTGAAATTAAGGTGGTTGATTTTGAGATTCAGGTGGTTGATTTTGAGATTGAGGTGGTTGATTGTGATATTGAGGTAGTTGGTTTTGAGATGATTGATGCTAATGTTGGGGTGGTGGATTTTGAGATTGTTGATGTTGTTGAGTATTGAGACCATTCAAGCCCAAGTTTTGAGAAGGTACATTTACCCCATAATTTGTCATGTTTGAACATTGAACATTGAAGGTTGGTGGTTGTTGATGTTGTTGAGTGTTAAGATTATTCAAGCTCAAGTTTTGAGAAGGTACATTTACCCCATAGTTTGTCATATATTTTTCCAAAGATTCACTATCATGAGGTTGATTTATTACAACTAGGTATGCAAAGGCTTCATCCAAAGGTTATTCTTTGAGTGTATTGACATCAAAATTTGATGGAATTTTAGTCCCAATTTGTGCTAGTTTCAACATGTACAAGCTGGGATCTAGATTCATCATGGTCTCTATGACGTGATGCAGAGTTGGATCTTGTGACATTTCAAGAAGTTCATCGAGGGTGAATTCCTTATGTTTATTTGTAGTGTCCTCTATGTAAATTATTTCAATTTGTGACATTTGAGGTTTTTTTGAGGTGGTAATTGAACTTAATTTATGGTAGTAGGAATTCTATATGGTAAATCTCCACTATTTCTAGTCATTGGAACATTTGACCCACTTTGAATAGCCTCCATGTTATTTTTGGATTATGACCTAGTTGTGACCTCCTTGGGAGATATTGATGATGATGTTTTACTCAAATTTGTGTTCAAATGTTTCCTCAAATTTGGATAAAAATGAAACCTTAACTAATTTTGGACCAATTGTTTGAAATGGAATTTGGTTGGATGAAATGGTATTAAACTTTCAATATAGACAATATTTTGAACTAGATCGAGGATTTATTTTTGATTTTGATGATAATGAAATTTCAACCTTAAGAGTAGACTTGTGACTCTAAGGTATGCTAACTCACCATGATTTGATAAAAAATTGACTTAATACTTAAAAAATAGATTATTTTTCAAGCAATATGACAAATTAAGAAGTGATGTGTGAAGATATAGTTTCAAATGGACAATGTCTAAAATCAAGTTGTTGTTTGAATGAATTGAAATTGATGGGTTTTTTTTTTTCAAAAGGTTGATCCAAAATAAGGGCTAGTGAGGTTTTAATGTTTCCAAAATCAAGCTAAAAGACACAATTTTGTTGATGTTTTGAGTAATTTAGATAGTTATTAGTGTGATTGTCATCAATTTTAAACCATTTAATGTTTTTAAACTAGAATACAAAATCAAAAAAGTATTTTTAATTTTGTTGTTTTGAAGTGTTGACAAAGGCATCATTCTATTTTTTGCAAAGGAATTAGTATTTGCAAAGTGTAGACATGGAAAATATATCGACACACTTGATCCTGATTACTAACGCCATTTCTTCCTGAATCATCTTCTTAACTTGTCATCACTTTTCATCTCTTAATTGAATAAATCATTGTTTATCTGATTAAGTCATTCTCTCCTATTAATTAAATTAATCAATTTGATTTAATTAACCCCATGTCTCTATTTTATTAAATAATTAATTGTATTTAATTAAATCACTAAATTTCTCTAAATCAAATTCAATAAATTAAACATTATTTTATTTAATCTAACATTATCCCCTTTGGTTAAATAAATCAAAACATTTATTTAATTAAACCTTTCCTCTCAATTCTGATTTAAATCAAATTTAAGTCTAAATTGTCACATCTCCTAAATTCTTCATTAAATTAATCAAACTTTGAATAATTTAATCTTAATCCATGTCACATCCTCTAGAGAATGCAACTTACACAATAAATCAATTACTTTGATTTATTAAATTGCCTATTTTCTCTCAACATGGAATAAAGAAGGAATATTCCTTCAAATTTGAATTCAAAATCCAAGTGGATTTGTCCTTCCAACAAAGCATTCACTCCTCTTACATGTCCTTGTGCATTGAGCTAAGTGGCATTTATTTCATTCATTTTTCCCTCTCACATGTCATTTCCTCAATTCCAAATTCCACCTAATGGCATTTATCATGCACATTGAACAAAATGTGCACAAACTTCAACCATTCACATCTTGACAAGTGGCACTTGGCCATTGGATGTTGAATGATCCCACATTGCTCAATTTCACTCTTTCTTCCAATTTGGAAATCTATAAATGAGAGACTCTTCCTCTCATTCTATCATCCACAATTTGAGTAAACTTACTATAGTCAACTTCATCCTCAAGCATATCTAGTTTCATCCATTTTCATCAAATTTTTAGCTAGGTTATGCAGATTTTTCATCATGGAGCTTGATTGAATCTTCATCAAGGTGGATCACTCATAAAATCATCAACATTGCAACAAAGGAGTTGGGAAAGGGCCAATTTCGACACACCAATTGGCACCAATTACCCCATGGGATCAAGATTTTGTATGCTTAATTAGGATTGCTTTAGATTTTCATGTTTTGTTCTTGTTTTTCCTATTTTGAGCATTGTAAATGGATTTCATGGGGAATCCTTGTTTTATCTTGCATATGAACCTAAATATGTGTTTTTTGGTTGTGTTTGTGCATGAATAGGATTGGGGTTCACATTTCATCATATCTGAGCTTGAACGTAGGCAAGGTTGATCTTTGATTATTCCTCAAGACACCCTAGGTCAGTCCTTTAGGCGTCTACCGTAATCTGGCAATTCGTTTTCCCATCATTATCATCATCAAGTCAAGTTTGTCATCAACCGAACTATGAGGTCTCTGCGTATATAATGTAGGTAAATCTAATCTATAGATAAGCTCTCAAGACCCCTAAGATAGGTCTTTAAGTTAGTCTCTTCATCATAAATCTCGAAAATACCAAAAAAAATTATAAAACATCTCAAAATACCAAAAAATTAAAAAATCCAAAAATCAAAACAACCTCAAAACATTTAAAAAACCCAAAATGGTGCATCCATCTCGCTTTCACTTGTGATTGTCTCATTCCTAATAAATCAATCATCACCTTCATCCTTTAGTGGGTCGGTCAGAAGAAAGTCTAGCAGGTTCCAAAGTGAACACCCTAATTGTCAAAGTGATGCAAAGGTGAGGTTCTGATCTCCTTTTCTATGTCAATACAGAGGTTTCTACACAATCTCAAGGGTCAACCACTCAAGTTCCTCCATTTAGCAACTTACACATCACCCTTCCCTTGTAGCACTCCAAAACCGGTTTAGGCTAATTTTAACTTAGTCTTCCCAAAACACCTAACAATTACAAGATGGATTAAGACAAAATTTTTAGGGTTACACAACATATATGAGAATCAAGGGTCACTCTTTTGGACCACTATGGACTTTTAGTACACACATCCGGTTCTAGGCTTCACAATTAGCCCTTTTTTCCAAAGGGACCCCTCTACAAACTGACTACCAACCCAAGATAACTTGAAATAGTCTTACAGAAGGTATCCAAACTCCTGATTTTCTAGGTTCTAAGACTCTAAAGACCCATCTTAATCACCAATACCAAAACCCTCTCTAAAGCCTAGAAACATAGGGTTTTAGGACACCTCTTATTGAAAATACATACTCCCAATCTCTCCAAACCACCCCAACTATTCAGACATGTCTAAAATGGTCCCCTTCAACTTTTCAATTCATAAGATTGACCACTCCTAACTTTTCTTGACCATACTCAAAACCATCCTCATCAAATTACACACTCTTCCAATGGTTTCCACCCTACAAGCACCCCACAGTCATGGAAGTCATCTTCCTTGCACAAATTAAAGCACTAACATGTCTAATGGGCCTATCTAAGCCTTTCCACTAAGTCATAGGTCTTCACAGTGGGTGGAAGGCTTAGATCATTATTTTAACTCCTCTCAAACCCTTGGCTTAGGAAAACATAGCAGTTCCTGAAGTTTGATTGCCCCACACACAAAACAATGATTCTAGACCCCCAAAGAAAATGTAGATGAATGTAAACACATGTATTTAGAGGTGTCCACAGTCTCAAGACATGAAATTTTTGTACGGGCTTATACCAAGAAGAAAAGTTAAGGAAAAACAGAAAAATTGCAGAGATCAACGTTTACAATAGTTAAAAATCTTCTTCCAAACTGAATCGTCATCATTTCTCAAGGGATTACATTGTATTTTAAATTTTTCAACATCCAACTGCCTCTTAGAACTGACAAACCACTTTAACAACCCTTAGTTATACTCTAAAATGGCAATTTTGCCAATATTGTTCCTAATCACCATCCCTTTACAACTTGATTTTAAAGATCCCTCTTAAATGACCTATCAAACTTTTAAATACAATTGAAAATGGTCATTGAGACCTTATTATAAGGAAAAACATAGGACCCAAACCTACACTATATCCTATGCACCTGGATCCTATTGCCAACATGGCATAGAAAATGGACAACTTGTGACATTATATCTCATTTTAACATATTTTGCAACTTCCTCATTGCATATAATTTAAAATTATTTTAATTCATTTGTTGAACCTTCAAGGTACATCTCTCTATCTTTTCTAGGTATATGTTCCCTTGCACCATACACCCCTCGATAGAGAAAATCTTGTCCCAAGAGTGAAAACCTTGTTCTTTGTTTCCATAGTGTTGCTTCATGCATATCCAGACCTGCAACTTGCCTTTGTCTCACTCTTGGATCAAAGGTTGACATCCTCCTATCCCTGATACCTGCAAAAAAAAAATGGTTAGTAACACACTATTCCAACTCCTTCATTGCTTCATCTCCACACTTGCATCCATCCAACTGTGCTTGTATACCCCATCCTCTCTTCACTATCATCAAACCTTTACACTTTTGTTCCTGTCGGTCTTTGCCTAGTGTGATTAGACCTTGCACACTTTCATTTCCAAGTATCACTGCCTTATCAGACACACCAACCCCTATATTTGAAAATTTCACATGCTTGTAACCATTGCTCATGTTGATAGGACACACAATGGTCCCCACAGTAATCTCAGTCTCCTTTGAAAACATTCCACCTTGTTTGCCATGCTTATACACTATCCTACCATCCTTCTCTTTGACTGTATCAAACCTAGATATGAAACCATCACTCACTCCTTGTAAGACCAAACTCCTTACTTTCTTCTCACTATTCCCCTTGACCAAATCAGACCTAGGCATGAGTGCCTTCTCTGCCTCTTGCAAAAACAAACTTCCTATTGTCTTAACACCATTAGTAGGTGTTCCCCTCACTATCACAACTCCACCAACCTGCTCTATACCTGTAACCACATCAAACCTACTGTCCTCAGGCCTTAAAGGCTCCTTCTTGCCAAACAACACTACTTTAGCCTTACCCTTATCCCTTACACTTGTTTTCAAGGGAAGCAACTTAAAATTTTTGTCCTCCTTCTTGATGGTGTATGTGTTCTCCCAGCCATCATACATAGACCTCCAATAAAATTTCCAAGGCCTCCCTAAGAGCACATGCCAATAATCCATTGGAAAAATATCACATAGGACCCTATCCTTATACTCTCCAATCTGAAAATCAACATATGCTTGCTCTTTTACCACCAAAGTTTGATTATCATTGACCCAAGAAACTCTATAAGGTGCTTCATGAGGTAATTTTTCCAAACTCAACTTGTCCACCATTTCCCTAGACACTAGATTATCTTGAGAACCAGAATCAATGACAACTTGACACACTTTACCTTTGCTTTTGTATGTAGTTCTGAATAGGCTCCTTCTTTGACTCAAATCTTCCTCCTTGGATGCTTGCAACACAATTCTTCTTATCATGAGTGCCTCTCCTTCTTCTGATGTAAGGTTCACTACAGGTGAAGTCACACTCTCTTCATCTTAATGCACTAGTTGGTTCCTCCTTTCTCCACCATGAGAGCTTGAGCCTTGATTTTCAGGGCACTTAAAGGATGGATGTCCAGGCTGGTTGCAAGTGTAGCATCTTCCTGAGAACTGATAGAAACCTCTTCCTCCACTAAATCTAGCTCTTGAACCTCTCCATCCACCTCTTGAATCAGATTATTCTTGGTCCTTCTTGTCATCTCCTTGACTCTCATTGTTTGTCTTTGAACTAGGATTGAATCCCCTTCCTCTAGAAGTGTTGCCTCTTCCTCTTGCTACCTTCTCTTGTATCATCTTTAACTTTTCTTCTGCCCTCATTGCCATTTGAAAGCATTGCTCTATTGATTTTGGTGCCATCAAGCTGATTTCATCCTAAATGTTGAATCTTAAACCATTCAAGTACCTAGTATTCATTTCTTCCTCATATTCTTCATGTTTAGCCCTTATACTTAACCTATAAAACTCTTCAGTATATGCTTGTACATATAACTCCTTTTGTCTAAGATTTTTCAATTTCTTAAACAATTGAATATTGTAATCAAAAGGAAGAAATTTACCTTTTATCTTTGCTTTCATCTTCTCCCAAGAAATGATTTTTCTTTTTCCCTTTCTCTCCCTATCTTCTTGCACAAAATTCCACCACACCAAAGCATGTCCTTTTAGTTTTGTTTTTTCTCTCTTTGCCTTATGTCCATCAACATCTTCACTATCAAATTAGTTCACCAAAGCCCCTATCTAATCCAAGAGCTCTTCACTATCAAGTTTTCCTCCATACTTAGGCACATCCATTTTTCCATGTCCATTCTTCTTCATAGCTTTCAGAAGCTTCATTGTTCTCACATCATCTGGATCCATCTCCTCTTCTTCACCAGAGGTCTCTTCCTCTTCAAACTCACTTTCCTCCAAAAGGGTCTTGCCCTTAGCCTTTATTGCAGCCATCTCCCGTTTCAATGTATCTATATCCTTGTCATGATTATCAAGCTTCCTTGCAACAACATTGTTTTTAGGAGGCATTTTGTTCCCTCCAACTACCTTCTTCTTCCTGTACACAAACTTCAATCTTGATCTTCACAAAGACCTACTCCCTCGCTTTGATACCACTATGATGCAGAGAAACCCTCACCATGATCCTAACAAAGTTCCTCAATATGCCCATAAATACAACTTATCCATTTGAATTCTTTCCCTAAGTCAGATTCACCAAAGTCTTCAAAACTCACCTTTTATAACTGGCCTCCCTTGTAGCAGTGGGAACCGAGTGTTCAGGCCTTAACTATAAAACTTTCCATAGGACCTAACAATAAAAAGGGAGATTTAGATACCCATTTTCAAGACACACCACACATCCAACCAGTACATTAGACTCCTTCATAACATTCCCTCCAAAATGGATGTTCTCACTGTTTTGCAACCTTAATTAGCCCTGTTTTTCAAAGGGACCCCTCTACAAACTAACTAGCAACCCAAGATAACTTGAAAGAGTTTTAGGGAAGGTATCCAAACTCCTGATTTTATAGGTTCTAAGACTCTAAAGGCTCATCTTAACTACCAATTCCAAAACCCTCTCTAAAGCCTAGAAACATAGGGTTTTAGGACACCCCTTAATGAAAATACATACTCCCAATCTCTCCAAACCACCCCAACTATTCAGACATGTCTAAAAGGGTCCCCTCAAGATTGAACACTCCTAACTTTTCTTGACCATACTCAATACTAACTTCATCAAATTACACACTCTTCCAATGGTTTCCACCATGCAAGCACCCCGTAGTCATGACAGTCATATTCCTTGCACAAATGAAAGAACTAACATGTCTAATAGGCCTATCTAATCCTTTCCACTGAGTCATAGGTCTTCATAGTGGGTGGAAGGCTTAGATCATCATTTTAACTCCTCTCAAACCCTTAGCTCAGGAAAACAGAGTAGTTCCTAAAGTTTGATTGCCCCACACAAAAACAGTGATTCTAGACCCCCAAAGTGAATGCAGATGAATTTACACACATGTATTTAGAGGTTTCCACAATCTCAAGAAATGAAATTTCTATATAGGCTTATACCAAGAAGAAAAGTTCAGGAATAACACAAAAAATGCAGAGATCACCATTTCCAATAGTTAAAAATCTTCTTCCAAACTGAATCATCATCATTTATCAAGGGATTACATTGTATTTTAAATGTTTAAACATCCAACTACCTCTTAGAAATGACAAACCACTTTAATCACCCTTAGTTATACTCTAAAATGGCAATTTTGCCAATATTGTTCCTAATCACCATCCCTTTACAACTTGATTTTAACGATCCTCTTAACTAACCTATCAAACTTTTAAATACAATTGCAAATGGTCATTGAGACCTTATTATAAGGAAAAACATAAGACCCAAACCTACACTATATCCTATGCACCTGGATCATATTTCCAACATGACATAGAAAATGGACAACTTGTGACATTATATCTCATTTTAGCATATTTTGCAACTTCCTCGTTGCATATAATTTAAAATTCTTCAAATTCATTTGTTGAACCTTCAAGGTCCATCTCTTTGTCTTTGCCAGTTATAGGTGGCCTTGCACCGCAAAGTCTCAAGTCTAGGTCAGTAAGCAAGCAAATTGATCAACTTGGAGTTTCAATAGCTTATCACCCAATCAGTCTCACCAAAACCCTGATCACAATATGTCCTAGGATGTATCCTTCCCACGATGGACATAAGCATCAGGTATCTCGTAGTAGTTTAGCCTTGGCTAGTGGTATGAAGAACATTAGCTTGTTTGTTTACTTTTTCCTTAGTCTTTATGACTTATCTTATTTTGTGCTCATTCCAAGGACCTCTTGATGATTCCTAAGCAAAAATAGGTTTAGAGAGAAAGGAATGGGGAAATGATCATTATCTTTTTTATCTATTGTACTTATGGTATACTCTTGTAAAATAAATTAGTCATGTGTGCTTTGTTTGGTTTGTAGGAAGGGTGTTTTAGGTATCTTGTTCACTAGAGGACGATTATTTTTCTTTACTATTTTCAATCATTTTTTTAATTTTAATTTTATTTTTGTATTTTTGTATTTTTTTGTTGTCACCAAGATGTCTGTTTACCAGGATTTCATCAGGGTGATCATTTTTTCAGGACATTTTTCAACTTTTTTTTAATTATTTTTTGGTTTTATAGCTTGCAAGTTTTTAGGCATAAAACCTTTTGAGATGACAATTGTTCAAGGGCTCCTACAGAGGCTTGCCCTCTGGTGTTGATAAATAATATACCCCTGATTTATAGCTTGCTATAATGATGAAAGGTCCCAACCAGTTGGGCTCAAATTTTCCTTTGCTTTCTAGATTTGGCATTTTCTTTTGATTTTCTTTTAGCACAAATTCACCAACTTGGAAGCTGCGTCTCTTGATCTTCCTGTTGTAGCTGCGCTTTAGGCGTTTCTGATAAACTTGTAGATGGTTGAGGGAATCCATGCACCTTTCATCTAATAACTCCAGCTCATTTAACCTTGAAACCTGATATTTCTCATTTGTAATGAGGTTTTGTAGTGATATCCTCAATGATGGGAGCTCGATCTTGATTGGGAGGATGGCTTCTGATTCATAGACCAAGGAGAATGGGGTGGCACCTATTGGCATGCAGATGTTGGTGTGGTAAGCCCATAAGGTAGGATTTACTGTAGATGCCAGTCACAACCAGAGTCATTGATAAATTAACTGTTTTCTTAAGGATTGGCCATGGGTTGATGAAGCCATACCCTCCAGTTGCTTCCACCGACCAACCTCCTGATTCCTCTCAAATTGAGCCTGGTCCCTCTCAGTAGTGACTTTCAAAACCTGCTACTGATCCTAATCCCTCTTTGTAGTAAATATCTAAATTTGACCCTACAACTGCTAGATTAGTGCATCTCCGTGAACTACCTGCCCTGGTGGTTGCTGTTGCGGGACTGCTCTTTCCCTATCTCTAGGCTAATCATCATGTATCCCTACCCATGGAGGTGTGTGTTGTGCCTGATCTCTGGGGGTGTCTGACTAGGAGGTGGTCCACCTCCTCCTCTATCCCCATCCCCATCATCGTCAACTCTGCCCCTGCCAATTGACATGCCTTTGGGCCTCCATCATAGGAGTGCCACACCTGGAACTGTCAATCTCAATGAGGGCCTAAACCAAGCTATGTATGCCTGGGTCACTCCTACATCTACCAACCCATGATCATATGGCCACAACCTAGCCACTAGTTGTCTGAATGAGGACACTGCCCCAACTGTCAGGATGGGTTGGCCCCATGCTGTCTCTCTTGTGCTACTGGCAAAAATCGTCACATATTGATCATCTGACATGTTTTGAATATCGCTGAACTATCAATCCACCCTATCTGGAAGGTACCACTCTATCATAGAATGCTCTCGGCCTTGCATCCATCTATTCTACTGAGCGAAAATAAAATTCTCTACATCATCATACCATGGGCCTATGCCAATCCAAGGCCTCCAAATTAACTCTCTCATCTCATCAAGAGCCTTCCGCCAATGGGCGATGCCACCTGTGCCAGTATGAGTGAAGTGAATTTGTGCCCCGCCATACCACCAGACAACGGGGTCATCAATATCAAGAACAATTAGAGTGATATATGGATGGAGCACTGAAATCTGCTCCCATGCCCAGATATGTAGTAAAGTAACTCCAGCCTCGAGAGCCCAGCTATCCAAGTATGCAAACTCATGTAGATCCTGGTATAGGGAAGCCAACATAACTGGCCCCCAAGCAAATCACTCACGACGGACGACCATCCACTCCCATGCCAATCCCCAACTTGGACTGAAGTATCGGTGTCGTCAATCTGGTGCCACAAGATCATAAATGATAGCTACAATGATCAAACTATATGTGGGTGCTATACCCCAGCATTGCTCCAAGTCAATCTTTCCATCAGATAGACATATCTCATCAACGCCCATCACATCAAAGTAGGATTTCCTACCAGCATCAGGATCATAAATCACTCTGGCTCCGTGGATAGGCAATCAAAGGATGTGCCAGATGTCCTCAAGTGTGATGGTGGCCTCACCACTAGGAAGATGGAAAGAGGAGGTCTCACTTTTCCACCACTCAGTCAAGGTTATCATCATACCCAAGTGTGTCCAAATAGGAGGAACGTATGCAACAAACCAAAGGCAAAGAATACCAAGCTACTTCTAAAGGTACACGTGCATACCCTACAATTTGCGGAGCACCGACCATCTATTCTCCCTCAAGTGAAGTATGTCAAGGTCCTCCTACATAAGGGAAACCATTGCATCAAGTCTTTTAAGAAAATTTGCCTCTTGCATCAGCTTTTTGCATTTGAAACAATAAATGTGGCCCAGTTTGCAAATGTGGCCTAGTTTGAAAAGTTCCAAACTGGGGCGCTACAATGGAGTTTGACAAATTCTAAACTCCAAAGTGCACCGTGTGACCTGATTTGCATGTGCAGCTGACTTTGTTCTGAAACCCTAGTTCCAAACTTCGCCGTGTGACCCGATTTGCATATGTGGCGGAGTTTGGATGAAACCCTAATTCTCCTA
Organism: Sequoiadendron giganteum; assembly: GCA_007115665.2. Taxonomy (NCBI): domain Eukaryota; kingdom Viridiplantae; phylum Streptophyta; class Pinopsida; order Cupressales; family Cupressaceae; genus Sequoiadendron; species Sequoiadendron giganteum. The sequence continues at coordinate 295,022,210 of CM021101.1, forward strand.
ATTGGCCCTCGACGATGCTATTTCCAAATGCGAAGCAATTTGGGACCGCGCAATACAGATTGAGCATTTTCAGTGGCGCTATATAGCACCACTTGACCTAAAGTTGACCTAAACCCTATTAAATTGCCTATTTTCTCTCAACATGGAATAAAGGAGGAATATTCCTTCAAATTTGAATTCAAAATCCAAGTGGATTTGTCCTTCCAACAAATCATTCACTCCTCTTACATGTCCTTGTGCATTGAGCCAAGTGGCAATTATTTCATTCTTTTTTCCCTCTGACATGTCATTTCCTCAATTTCAAATTCCACCTAATGGCATTTATCATGCACATTGACCAAAATGTGCACAACCTTCAACCATTCACATCTTGACAAGTGGCACTTGGCCATTGGATGTTGAATGATCCCACATTGCTCAATTTCACTCTTTCTTCCAATTTGGAAATCTATAAATGAGAGACTCTTACTCTCATTCTATCATCCACAATTTGAGTAAACTTACTATTCTCAACTTCATCCTCAAGCATATCTAGTTTCATCCATTTTCATCAAATTCTTATCTAGGTTATGCAGATTTTTCATCATGGAGCTTGATTGAATCTTCATCAAGGTGGATCACTCATCAAATCATCAACATTGCAACAAAGGAGTTGGGAAAGGGCCAATTTCGACACACCAATTGACATCAATTCCCCCATGGGATCAAGCGTTTGCATGCTTAATTGGGATTGCTTTATCTTTTCATGTTTTGTTCTTATTTTTCCAATTTTGAGCATTGTAAACCGATTTCATGGGGAATCCTTGTTTTATCTTGCATATGAACCTAACTATGTGTTTGTTTGTTGTGTTTATGCAAGAATAGGATTGAGGCTCACACAAAGGTATCGGTGTTTGATAGAAGTGTCAGACTATCCAAACAATGTTGGAGTTGAGAAGATACAACACCATAGAATCCCAAAAGATCTTTGCAAGCAAATAACTTGTTACAAGGAGAAGCAAAGAGAAGCAATAAAGGAAATGCTCAAGAATGTGGAGCAATGTATTCACCTGAAAATGTAAAATGAATAATGATACAAAAGATAGTTTTCAACTACATATAGATGAAAACCCTAAGAAGGAAAACCCTAGGCTTGCACAATAATAATTAATAAAGTAATTAATTATTATGCACCTAATGTTAGCTTAAGTGAAAAGAGGTAAAAGGGAACTTTACGTAATTAAACAAATATTGTTTAATTAATAAAGTAAATACCCAATTACTCTAACACCCCCCCTTAAGCTAGACTTAGGGAGAAGCTAAAACCTAGGAGAAGCTACTGAAAGCAAAAGCAATGGGTCTCGGCAACAAGGCCAGATCAGGTACCCATGTACAAAATCAATGCAAACTAAATGAAATGGGGTAAAGAAGAAAACCCAGTGGGAACAAAACTCCTCCCCAAAATAGAATGCAAGGAAGGAATGCAATGCACTAACGAAAGAAGAATAGGAGGTGGATAACATGATAAACCCCATAAACAACTTCTATCATATAAGTACATGTACAATGATCTCCATAGGAGAGATAGAAAGAGAGAAGAAGGCCCCCCCACAATGAAGAAACTCTTGTCACAATGGTAGATGCGTGATGTAGAATCCAAAAGGAGATCCTGAAGTGGCAAATGATATTCCTCCCCTTGGGAAGAAACAAATCCATGGACCTGTATCGAAGAAACCCTATGAAGAATGATGAACCAATCTGTCTCAAGATGTGTGCCATGATAGGATGCTGAAGAGTCTCACTGTCTGAACTAAAACAAATAATGCCAAATCCAAATTGATGTGGAGAATACTGAAATGCAACCTTTGAATGCATGGATAATGGTGGGAAAACAGTGATAACCTGTCTGTCAAGGTAGAGGAGATGAATGTCCTCAAAATAATCCTCCAAATTTGCAATATAGGACTCAACAAACAAGAAAGATATGTCTGCAACATAAGATTCCAAAGTAGCTATGTCTGGAAGATGTATGATTCCCTGTTGCACTGAATCAAGAACAACAAGAGATGTTGATGAAGTCTCAGTCTGAAGAGTAGGAACTATGAGACAAACCTCTAATCCATCAGAATATGTAAGGGTGTCTAAATACTCAAGCTCCTCTAAAGTATCATGATCAAATGGTGTATTCTCTTGCCAAGCAATGGGTATGAGACAATCTGAAGCAGGATAGTCTGCGAATGGAGATAGAATAGGGTCTCCATAGATCTCCCAAAGACGTGTCCAAATTGGGTGAGTACAATCAATGTCCGATATAACCAACACAGTGTCATGATCAACACTAGACAATATAACCCCTGCAATGTGATTTCTAATAATATCCCATGCTAATCTGCCCTCTAAAGTTACTGGTTCAGGTATGAGATCATACAAATAAGGAAAAATATTAAGCCACCTACAATGTGTAAGTATACCCTTTGCCCATGACTCATAATTACCCTGTTCCAGAAGAACAACTGAAGGGTGAGTAGAGAAACCCATGATAACTCTTCAAATGAAAAAATTTAGAGACTAATGACCTCAGCAATGATAAACATATCAAGATAACCCATCCAATGCAAACAAACCCCATCTAGGAGCCAAGATGACCAGGTAATTGAGCAAAGTGTAAAAACACACAAAGCTGAATAAAAAATACCTAGTAAATATTTTGGTAAAATAGACTGTAAATATGGAAAGAGCACTGTAACACCTTTCCAATGCCTATTCGTTTGCACAAAATGGAGTTCAGACGCAAAAGATACGCCCCTTGGAGTGAAAAAACCAAGTTCTGACTTTGACTGGCAAAAAAGACTACAAAACTGCAAAATTAGGAAAAATCACCAGTACCACTGGAATGGCGCCAGAACCCACTTTCCAATGCTTCTTCCTGTTCGAAAAACAGAGCTAAAATGCCTGAGTTATGCCCGTTTGAATGAAAGTTGCTCCAATGTGCCCAATAAAGCCTCCACGACCCTCAAGGGCTTAAAAAAAAGGCCCCTGGTCGCATGCAAGACCAGGGGGCTAGTAGCTGGGGGCTGGGCCAAAACCCTCGGTCACCCATGTGACCATCCGCTAGAGCTGGGAGCCGGTGAAATAAGCCCACGGGGGCTGGGCGCTTAGCGCCTGGTCACCATGTGACCTCGACGGGTGGTGGAAGAGCCGACAAGGGTCGGTGGAGCTCGGAGCCCGCGGGGTCAGCGAAGCTCGGAGAGGGGTCGACAGAGCCCAGGTGGCGGCCGAAGCGAGGTCGGTGGAGCTCTGGTGGCAGCCGGTCGGCGTGGGCGGAGCGGATGACGCAGCTCGCAGTAAGCCGGCGGGCGTGTGCTGGAAGCCCGGCGCATCCCGGTGTATGCAAGCGAAAAAAAAATAAAAACCTTTTTTTAATTTTTTTAAATTTTTTTTGCGATTTTTTTTGTTGCAGGGGCCGTACGACCAAACCCTAAATTTTTTTTTGCAACCTTGGTTGACTGTGGCCAAAATCGACGATTTGATAGTCGTTTTAGGGGTTTTTGGGTGCTACGAATCCAATGGCACTGTCCATTTGAGCCCAAAGTGAATCTAAAATTTAGAGTATGTAGAATCCACAAGAAGAAACCTTAGAGCCCTAGATTTGCTTCCAATGCAAATTTCTCAAAACAAGAACAAGCAGCTGCAAATCTGAAGCTCTGATACCATGTTGGAGTTGAGAAGATACAACACCATAGAAGCCCAAAAGATCTTTGCAAGAAAATAACCTATTACAAGGAGAAGTAAAGAGAAGCAAAAAAGGAAATGCTCAAGAATGTGGAGCAATGTATTCACCTAAAAATGTAAAATGAATAATGATACAAAAGATAGTTTTCAACTACATATAGATGAAAACCCTAAAAAGGAAAACCCTAGGCTTTCACAATAATAATTAATAAAGTAATTAATTATTATGCACCTAATGTTAGCTTAAGTGAAAAGAGGTAAAAGGGAACTTTACGTAATTAAACAAATATTATTTAATTAATAAAGTAAATACCCAGTTACTCTAACAAACAAATGTGCCACTATGCAAATTTATGTTTACTCTAACAAACATTCTGTGATGTGTAAAAGAATCAATGCACAAAACAAAGGCACCACTTTAATAAAAATGGAAGCATCGATTTGCACAAAAGTGCCACACTTTTAGGATAAATGCATCGATCTGTTAGAGGATATTTAAAATGTGAGTTGACCTAGTTTGTTTGATGTTTTAATTTTGCAAAAAATAAGTATAAATGTAAAACTGACTTGATTAGGTGATTAGATTATTTTCGCATTTCCTTCTTCTACAAGGCCACACTAAAGAGTGTCACAAGGTTTCCAAAAGAAAACACATCATGAAGTACAACTTATTTAGTGGCATTACAAGGATTATCCAACTATAGTAGGCTCACCACACTTGCGTGTTAATCTAAATCCAAGGAGTGGATAAATAGGGTATGATAAGGTCATGTAACACCTTAACACCTATTTCCTTGAAAGGATTAGATCCTAACAAGACACCTTATCACCTCAACCAAGGACCAAACATGGTGAGTAACTTCTTGTGTCGATAGCACCACAATGCACCACTATAAAGGACATCCAATATGTCTTATAGGGTTTTGAAAAAGATGGTTCTTAGTGGATGGAACATCCATGAACACCATCAACTACTTAGAAATCTCCTCAGGATTCAAAATTACCTGGGTTCCCTAGAAAAATTCTAGTACGCTACATGTACAAATCAAACTATAGCTTTTGCTCACATCCAATTTCTACTTGTCAAAAAATGTCGCTTGAGGTTGATCCCTTGGGTTCTCAATAAATATGTATCCCAAGGTAGGCCTCCTACAAACAAAGGGAAGGATTCACATTGCTATTTATAATCACCAAGATCACACTAGGTGTAAGGGGAGTGGATACGTAGACAACTCCTTCAGCTAAAATGAAAAATAAAATGCAAGTTGAAGATGTTTCTCTTCACCCAAGTTTGCACTAGGTACGAGGGGAGAGGATACCCATCTAAAACCTGCCAATCATGGAATACAAAGCACTCACTTGTTCATTTTAAGCATGCACCAAGGATCAAATATTTGGTTAATTTTAAGAACCAAATCCAAAGTGTGCAAGTTGTATTATTCTTTATAAACCCAAAAGAAAGATGAATTTATTTTAAACCCAAAGGAAATAAGTAAGTTGTGTTGTTCCTTTTATTCCACAATAATAAAGATGAATTCATTTTAAAGAGCACCAAACACCAAAATTTAAATATTCCTAAGTTCTAAGCCATAATGATCAAAGTGACTAGTTATGCGCCAACTCCTCAAAGCTAAGTTTCCTACAAAGAATTAGCCTCAAGAATTTTTTTAAATTTTTTTTTAAGTGTTAGGGTTAGATGGAAAGTCAATTTGAAATCAGATAAACCCTAAAAAATTAAGCTTATTGTTATATCTGCAAAGGTGTCACTTTATTAGTGAAAATGTGTCGCTGTGAGAAGCGTCGCTCTATCAAACAAAGGGCATTGGTCTATACTTCTATAAAGGAATTGAGAATTTATAGAGGTGTCACTATTTGCAAATGCATCGCTTTGTCACCTATAGAAAAACATAAAACGTTAGAAAACAAAGACATCAATGTAATGCAAAGGCGTTGCCCTTTGAGTTACAAAGGCATCAGGCTTTGTAAAAGTATCACCTTGTCACTTGCAAAGGCGTTGATATGCTTTTGGAACCTGCAATGTTTAATAAAACTCAAACAAAACTAGTTAGATAGGGATGTGGGTTCCACTGAGCATGCCAAAATGTAAGTATATTAATTCAATTGATCAAATAACACTAAAATAAATAAATTAACCAAGTAATTGATCACCCAAAAAAAAACTCCAATGAAATTTAATTAACAACACTAAAATGATTCAAATTAGAAGCAATAAACATGATTTAAAGCATTTAAACCAAAAATAATGTGCAAACCTCCCCATTCCATTATGGATTTGAAGGAAAAATGGTGTGATATGATATAGATTGCTCAAACTTTCCTAATATATTGTGCAAAAGCTCAATTCCAAGTGATTTGAAGATGCTTGCTTCACAAATGCTCTCAATAATGCTCTTAAATTGCTCAAAGTGAGTGCTAAATTTAATAGAGTAAGGGTGCTATGAAGATTATGAATAAAATTCATCTTGACTGATGAAGTATTTATAGATTTCTAGAATTATGATCAATAATGAGGATAGAAAATAGTGATCAATGGATGAAATTAAATTGAAGATGAAGACATGGATCAAGAATTGATCAAGTGGTTGATAATCCATGAGTCATGGATCAAGGAATAGATCAAGGGTAAATAATCCATGAGACACGCAACAATATCCCATAATTTTAGGAATTATGTTGGAGATATTTTGAGTTGAAGGGAATAATTCAAATTTAAAAAGGGAATATTCCATGGAGAATATTCTTTATGCAAGCTGGAGGGTTGGAGGAAAATTAGCTAATTAAACAATTCATGAAAATTATTTAATTGTTCAAGTTGGAAGAATTAAGAGTTTTAATTAAAAAAAAAAGAATATTTAATCAAAGAGGGATCGTTAGCATTTAATTAAATAATTTAAATTTTATTAATCAAAAGGGGATAAAATGATGAATTAATCAAATAAAGTTAGTTATTTAATTAATACGAGAATAAAATGAATTTAACTAAAAAAATGGGCATTATTTAATAATTAAATAGAGGAATTAGGTGAATTATGCTAGAAATGGTGTTAATAAGCGAAATCAGATGTGTGATATACTCACGACATTTTTAGGTGTCTACAATGTCCTATTTAATTTTTGAAACAAGTAAACCATAACAAATGGTGCTTGTGTTCCTAAGGTGTTTTGATTTTGAAATGATGCACATTAAATTCCCTTAAATACTAAGATGTACAATATAATCACATGAAAAGTGTATCAAGTAGGAATAATCTACAAATGATTCTTTTGTTCCCAAGGTGTCTTGCTTTTGAAATGATGCACATTAAATACCCTTAAATAATAAGACATAGCATGTAATCACATGAAAGGTGTATCAAGTATGAATAATATGAAAATGATGCTTGGACTTCTAAGATGTCTTGATTTTGAAGTGGTGCACAATAAGTAGCTTTAAATGCTAAGACATGGCATGTAATCACATGAAAAGTGTATCATGTAGGAATAATATGCAAATGATGCTTGGATTTGTATGATGTCTTGTTTTTTAAAAAAATACACATTAAATATCTTTAAATACTAAAAATTAGCATGTAATCACATGAAAAGTGTATCTTGTAGAAATAATATGCAAATGATGCTTGGATTCTTAAGTTGTCTTGTTTTGAAACAATATGCATTAAATATCTTTAAATATTAAGACATAGGATGCAATCACATGAAAAGTGTATCAAGTAGGAATAATCTGTTAATGATACTTGTATTCCTAAGGTGTCTTGTTTTTAAATGATGCATATTAGATACCTTCAAATAATAAGACATTGCATGTAATCACATGAAAAGTGTATAAGTTGGTTCATAATGATTTTGAAATAGGTGAGAAAATTATTAATTTGAATTTTTAAATTGCAAGGGTCAATTGCTTGTGGTGTAGGATTGATCATGCATGCCTTGCAATTGACTAAGAATAAAAAGTTGTTAATGAATGTATACGTGTAAATATATTGCTAAGTGTAATAATTGTCTAATGTATAACTCTATATAGACAAGAATATAATCAAATCAAATACATAAAACATATATAAATGAAGAGAAACAATAGATGAAAGATGAAATCCAACTTTATATATTAATATACTATTTATCAATAAATAATTTTATTAAAATTTTCTATCAAAATAAAATCAAAACTAAATAAAATTCATTGATATACAAATTTCTCAGTTATTAAATTATATATCATAATTTGATATTAAAAAAACTAACTATTTTACAACATATAAATTCATCAAAATCATAAACCAATATTAAACATTATTTTTTCATACAATAAAAAACTCTATCAAAATTAAACCTAAGTGAAGTGAAATTCATTGATATGTAAAGTTCACCATTACAAAAGTATATACCAAAATTTGGTATTGAAAGAAACAGAAATTTGGTATGAAAGAACAGTGAATTATTTCGCCGCGTATAAATTAATCAAAAATCATAAATCAATCTTAGACTTTCTTTTTCCATACAATAAAAAACCACCCAAATCATAAGAGAGTTCATATAAATCGAGACCATAGGTAATGAAAAGACCACATTCTACAAGCATATAAGTCAACCAATGAGTGTCTGAGACAGAGTGGCTATGCGCCTAGGACCTATTTAATTCATAACGGAACAAGGGAAACCTTGGAATCAAAAAACATTATTTATTTGCGCCATTCCCTATTTGCAGTAAACAAGGAGACACCATTTGGGTTGAAGCTGATTTCCTGTTTCAGACACGCTTCTGCAACAACAAACGGCAAACAAGTTTCAGTTGGCCATATTTCATCTACTTCTTGGCAAATTCAAACTTTACCTCCTGCAATACATTATAGGCTTACCAAATGGTACTTGGTTCGGTGTAGTAATTCTTTCAAGATGAATCCCTCCTCATCCACAGGGACTGGCTGGCCAGAGGGATAAAGCAGAATTGCATTGTCACCGAACAGAGCCTTCACATTTATACGCTCCATTGAGGCATCAAATGAAATACCAAATGAAAAACCTGATTCTGCATACAATGTTTTTAAAGCATAAAACCCCCTTTAAGAAAAGAATAGTACTAAATCTCTGTTTGCTAAATTATAACAGCACTATATTTTATAGATATCTTACACAAGGAATTCGAGTACTGTAATATAATGCATACCAGTATGAACAATAGTGCTGACATTCTGTAGTGCCTCTACCGTGGTCGCCGAGTTGGGGCATGGAGAACAACTGGTTTCATTCGTCTGTTCAGGAAGTGAAGCAGATGGAGGCTCATCGGAACCTTCTCCGCTGGTAGGCACGGAACTACTTTCAGAATCTAACCGTTGTTGTCTCCTGGTTCTTTCTTTTTTATTTTTAAACCAGTAGAAGATATTAGTTTCTTCTACATCCCCATATGCTCGGAGCAGTTTAGTTATCCTCCGAATGTCTTCTTTATCAGGAGTTTCCAATCCAGCATTGAAGCTGTCATCTAAAATCTCCCATTGCACCGGATGGGGATGCCATCGTGCCCTTCGCTGGGTTTTTTCCCGCATCACCAGAGATGACGATATTCCTGTTTCAAAATAAAAATAAATAAAAATATTAAGTTAAATTGATAAATATGACGATGAGGGTGGTGGTATGTTTTTGATTATACAAGTGTAAAAATTTCTTTAAAAAAGAATAGTACTAAATCTCTGTTTGTTAAATTCTAATAGCACTAATTTTATATATATCTTACACAAGGAATTCGGGTACTGTAATATAATGCATACCAGTATGAACAATAGTGCTGTCATTCTGTAATGCCTCTACCGTGGTCGCCGAGTTGGGGCATGAAGCACAACTGGTTTCATTCGTCTGCTCAGGAAGTGAAGCAGATGGAGGTTTATCGGAACCTTCTCTGCTGGTAAGCGCGGAACTACTTTCAGAATCTAACCGTTGTTTTCTCTTGGTTCTTCTTTTTTAATTTTTGAACCAGTAGAATACATTAGTTTCTTCTACATCTCCATACGCTCGGAGCACTTTAGTTATCCTCCGAATGTCTTCTTTATCAGGATTTTCCAATCCAGCATTGAAAGTATCTTCTAAAATCTCCCATTGCACCGGAAGGGGATGCCATCGTGCCCTTTGCTGGCTGTTTTCCCGCATCGTCAGAGATGACGATGTTTCTGTATAAAAAAAAATTAAAAAAAAATATTAGGTTAAGTTGGTCAGTATAGCTGTGAAAAAATATTAAGTTAAGCTGGTCAGTATAGGGGTGCGGATGGTGGTATGTTTTTTGATTACACCATTCATTAAGATTAAATTTCTAGAGGTATAATATAGGGGATGAGATTGGGATCATGCTCTGGGAATATGATATAAAGAATTCTGTGGAGATCATATTCTTGATGAAGGTCATAGTATGTTTTTTTATTACACCATCCACCAAAGTAAAATCTTTGAAAGTATGATATAAGGGATGGGGTGGATATCATGTCTTTGGTGGAGGTGGTGATATGTTTCTTGTTTACACCATCCAACAAAGAAATCCCTGGAAATATGATATAAGGGATGAGACTGAGATCGTACCTTGAAAATATGATTTAATTAGAAATGTAGACGGGATCATATTCTAAAGACTTAGCTAAATGAATACCTTTCAATCTTTGACTCTTAACTGAAAATATATTCACATAAACTCATGAATGATAAAATCTTTCATAAACCTAATATTATCCATAATATATAAAAAAACCTAGGTTTGGCAGATGCTTTCACCGCAATGTACGTGTATAGTAACGTATACTGCTTTTTTAACTTCAACATACAGACGCTGGGCGAATCTACACTACTGGATAATATCAATAAAATTTCATATATGATGGCACCCTGAATCCCTCATAAAAATAAAAATAAAGAGTGAAAGCGGGATTGATAACCTTCATCAGCAGACGCCTGTTTGGCAGACATTGTTGAAGATGTGCTGATTTGACGATGCACTGATGAAGGCTTCGCTTTGAACAGATTTGGCCAATTCCTGTTGGAACCCATTTAAATCTCAACTCTGCAGGAAAGGAAAAAAAAAAACGAGAAAGAAGCTCACAGTAAACTGTGCCTCCCTCAACAAACACATCAAACAACAGCAGAGAAGCTCTACATTGCAGAGAGGAAATATGATTAAACAGCAGATTGTGGCTTGCTTGTTATGCTCCATCACATCATTATATACACACAAATCACATGCATTGTAGGAAATCTCCGGGAATTGGTCAAATGAATAAGTGTGGTAATCGAGGGTGAGTAATTCAAGAGGACATTCAGTTACTGGTTTCTTGCATCTGCATATTTTTATAGTATTTATAGTATGCCAGCTCATCTTATGTGGATTACATTTTCTATGTAACTTTTTATTTCAGGGAATTAAGAATCTGTGCCTTTTTATTTGGTGAGTTAATTGTCAAATTTATATTGAATGTCAATTCGGTCTTGAAACTAAAAAATTTGTGCTTTTTGTTTGGTTGTGGTAATTTTTGGTTATATATAGAATATTAGTTGCCTCCTGAAATTACTTTTATTCTTATTCTTATTGCTTCCTTTTTTTCCATTCATAGCTCTGAATTCTTATTAGCCAATTTTTGGGTTCATAACTCAGAAATTACTTTTATTCTTATTCTTATCACTTCCTTTTTTCCCGTTCATAGCCCTGAATTCTTATTAGTCCATTTTTCGGTTCATAACTCAGAAATTACTTTTATTCTTATTCTTATCGCTTCCTTTTTTCCTGTTCATAGCTAAGAATTTTTATTAGTCCAATTTTCCGTTCATAACTCATAAATTGTTTTTATTCTTATGGATCCCTTTTCTCGATACATGGCTCTAATTTAAAAGGCTTACACATAGTAAAAAACTAATATAAATATTTAAATTTTTATAATAATAATTTTTTATTGTGATCAATTAAAGAATATTTGAAAATTATTTATCATAAAATCAACAATGTTTTATCAGTAAACTTATAAAAAATGATTAAACAAAGTAATGCAAATAATATTGATATAAATATATTTTATTTTATGAAAACATCAAATTTTAAATAAAATAAATAAAAATAATTTAAATTTTAACTTTTAAAGAGTTAGATCCTCCAACCCACCCAGCTAGAATCTCAAATAAAACAATTTAAATTTTAACACTTAAAGATCTAGATCCTCCCATCCACCCAACTAGAATCCCCCCTCCTCTTATGTGGATTGCTCATCATTAAAACATTTTCTATGTAGCTTCTGCTTCACGGAATTAAGAATTTTGTGCCTTTTTATTTTGTGGGGTAATTGTCAAATTTATATTGAATGTCAATTTGATTTTGAAATTAAGAATTTTATGCTCTTTTGTTTTATTTGTGATAATTATTGGTTATATATTGAATATAATCATCTCTTGAAATTACTTTTATTCTTATTCTTATTAATTCTTTTTCCTGTTCATAACTTTGAATTCTTACAGATCCATTATCCATTTTTCCCTTAACTCAGTAATTTATTTTATTCTTATAAATCCTTTTTCCTAATTCATAGCTCTAATTTAAAAGATTTACACATAATAAAAAATAATATAAATATGTAAAAGGAATTCGGGTACTGTAATATAATGCATACCAGTATGAACAATAGTGCTGACATTCTGTAGTGCCTCCACCGTGGTCGCCGAGTTGGGGCATGAAGCACAACTGGTTTCATTCGTCTGTTCAGGAAGTGAAGCAGATGGAGGCTCATCGGAACCTTCTCCGCTGGTGGGCAAGGAACTACTTTCAGAATCTAACCGCTGTTTTCTCTTGGTTCTTGATTTTTTATTTTTGAACCAGTGGATTACATTAGTTTCTTCTACATCCCCATATGCTCGGAGCACTTTAGTTATCCTCCGAATGTCTTCTTTATCAGGATTTTCCAATCCAGCAGTGAAACTATCATCTAAAATCTCCCATTGGACGGGAAGGGGATGCCATCGTGCCTTTGGCTGGGTGTTTTCCCGCATCGCCAGAGATGATGATATTCCTGTTTCAAAATGAAAAAAAAAAATATTAGGTTAATTTGGTCAGTATAGTAGTAAGGGTGGTGGTATATTTCTTGATTGTATCATCCGTAAGATTAAATCTCTGGAGATATAGTATAGGGGATGAGACTGGGATCATGCTCTGGGGTATGATATAAAGAATGCGGTGAGGATCATGTTCTTGGTGAGGGTGGTAATATTTTTTTTATTACACCATCCACCAAAGTTGAATCTCTGGAAGTATGATATAAGAGATGAGGTGGAGATCATGTCCTTGATGAGGGTGGTGGTATGTTTCTTGTTTACACCATCTACCAAGATTAAATCTCTGGAAATATGGTATAAAGGATGAGATCGAGATCATGTCATTATGATATAAGAGATGAAGGTGAGATCATATTCTGGATGACTTTATCTAAATGAATACCTTTCAATCTTTAACTTTTAAATCAAAATATATTCACATAGACTGTTACTCTTATATTAAGTAAGAAAATAAACTCATGAATGAAATAAAATCTTTCATAAAACTAATATTATCCATAATATATAAAAAAAACCTAGACAGATGCTTTCACCACAATGTACGTGTATAGTAACGTACAATTTTTTTGTTTTAAACTTCAATATACAGACGCTGGGCGAATCTAAACTACCATATAATATCAATAAAATTTCATATATGAAGGCACCCTAATTCCCTCATAAAAAAGATAAAATAAAGAGTGAAAGCGGGATTGATAACCTTCATCAGCAGACGCCTGTTTGGCAGACATTGTTTTAGATGTGGTGATTTGACGCTGCACTGATGAAGGGTTCGCTTTGAACAGATTTGGCCAATTCCTGTTGCAACCCATTTAAATCTCAACTCTGCAGAAAAGGAAAAAAGGGGAAAAAAAAGAAGACAAAACGCTCACAGTAAACTGTGTCTCACTCAACAAACACAGCAAACAAGAACAGAGAAGCTCTAAATTGCAGAGAGAGGAAATATGATTAAACGGCGGATTGTGGCTTGCTTGTTATGCTCCATCACATCATTATATACACACAAATCACATGCATTGTAGTAAATCTCGGGGAATTGGTCAAAGGAATAAGTGTGGTAATCGAGGGTGAGTAATTCGAGAGGCCATATTTCAGTTACTGATTTCCTTGCATCTGCATATTTTTATAGTATTCTATAGTGTGCCAGCTCATCTTATGTTTTCTATGTAGCTTCTTGCTTTACGGAATTAAGAATTTTGTGCTTTTGTTTTTGGTAGGGCAATTGTCAAATTTATACTGAATGCCAATTCGGTCTTGAAACTAAGAATTGCTCATTTTATGTTTTCTATGTAGCTTTATGCTTCAAGGAATTAAGAATTTTGTGCTTTTTTATTTGGTAGGGTAATTGTCAAATTTATATTGAATGCCAATTTGATCTTGAAACTAAGAATTTTGTGCTTTTTTGTTTGATTGTGGTAATTTTTGGTTATAAATAGAATATTAGTTCCTTTTTTCCCCTTCATAGCTATGAATTCTTATCAGTCCATTTTTCCGTTCATAACTCAGAAATTATTTTTATTCTTATGGATCCTTTTTTCTGATTCATAACTCTAACTTAAAAGGTTTACACATAATAAAAAAACAACATAAATATTTAAATTTTTATGATAATAATTTTTTTATTCTGATCAATTAAAGACTATTTAAAAATTATTTTTCATACAATCAACAATGTTTTATCAATAAACTTATACAAAATGATTAAGAAAAGTAATTTAAATAATATTGATATAAATACCTTTTTTTTTAATGAAAACATCAAATTTTAAATAAAATAAATAAAAACAATTTCAATTTTAACTTTTAAAGAGCTAGATCCTCCAACCCACCCAACTAGAATCTCAAATAAAACAACTTAAATTTTAACACTTAAAGAGCTAGATCCTCCCCCTCCCCTTATGTGGATTATTCATCATTAGAACATTTTCTATGTAGCTTCTGCTTCACGGAATTAAGAATTTCGTGTCTTTTTATTTGTTGGGGCAATTGTCAAATTTATATTGAATGTCAATTCGGTCTTGAAACTAAGAATTTTGTGCTCTTTTGTTTGGTAGTGGTAATTTTCAGTTATTTATTGAATATTAGTTGTCTCTTGAAATTACTTTTATTCTTATTCTTATAAGTTCATTTTTCTGTTGAAGCTCTAAATTCTTACCAGTCCATATCTTTTCGTTCATAACTCTGAAATTATTTTTATTCTTATAGATCCCTTTTGATTCATAGCTCTAATTTAAAAAGGTTTACACATAATTAACAATAATAGACATTTTTAAATTTTTATGATAAAATAAAGACTATTTAAAAATCATTTTCATAAAATCAACAATGTTTTATCAATAAACTTATAAAAAAAGATTAAGCAAAGTAATGTAAATAATATTGATATAAATATATTTTGATTTATGAAAACATGAAATTTTAAATAAAATTTAAATAAAATAAACAAAATAATTTAAATTTTAACTTTTAAAGAGCTAGATCCTCTCAAACCCACCCGACTAGAATCTCAAATATATTTTTTAAAAATTTTAAAACTTAAGGAGTTAGATCCTCCCACCCACCCAACTAGAATCCCCCCCCTCTTCTTATGTGGATTTCTCATCATTAGAAAATTTTCTATGTGGCTTATGCTTCACAAAATTAAGAGAATTTGTGCCTTTTTATTTGGTGGGGTAATTGTCAAATTTATATTGAATGTCAATTCATCTTGAAACTAATAATTTTGTGCTCTTTTTTTTGGTTGTGGTAATTGTCGGTTGTGCATAGCTCTAAATTCCGTTTTTTCTTCATAACTCAAAAAATATTTTTATTCTTATAGACCCCTTTTCCTAATTCATAGCTCTAATTTAAAAGGTTTACACCTAATAAAAAAAATAATATAAATATTTAAATTTTTATGATAATTTTTTTTTATTTTGATCTATTAAAGAATATTCAAAAAATATTTTTCATAAAATCAACAATGTTTTATCAATAAACTTATAAAAATGATTAAGAAAAATAATGCAAATAATTGATATAAATATTTTATTTTATGAAAACATTAAATTTTAAATAAAATATAAAACAATTTAAATTTTAATGTTTAAAGAGGTAGATCTTCCAGCCAACTCAATTAGAATCTCAAATAAAAAAAATTAAATTTTAACACTTAAAGAGCTAGATCCTTCCACCCACCCAACTAAAATCCTCACCCTCTTATGTGGATTGCTCATTATTAGAACATTTTCTATGTTTTGCACCTTTTTATTTGATGGGGTAATTGTCAAATTTATATTGAATGTCAATTCGGTCATGAAACTAAGAATTTTGTGCTCTTTTGTTTGGTTGTGGTAATTATCCCTTATATATTGAATATTAGTTTTTTTGTGCAATTATTTTTATTCTTATGGATCTCTTTTCCTCATTCATAGCTCAAATTTAAAAGGTTTACACATAATAAAAGATAATAGAAATATTTAAATTTTTATTATAATTTTTTATTTGATCAATTAAAGAATATTTATAAGTTATTTTTTGCAAAATCAACAATGTTTCATCAATAAACTTATAAAAGATGATTAAGAAAATCAATGTAAATAATATTGATATAAATATATTTTATTTTATGAAAAACATCAAATTTTAAATAAAAATAAAATAAAATAAGTAAAACAATTTAAATTTCAACTTTTAAAGAGCTAGATCCTCCAACCCACCCAACTAGAATTTCAAATTAAACAATTCAAATTTTAACACTTAAAGAGATAGATCCTCTCACCCACCCAACTAGAATCGCCCCCCTCCTCACCCCCTCACCTCCTTGCCACCCCTCCACCCACCAAACTAAAATCCTCAATAAAAAAATTGAAATTTTAACACTTAAAGAGTTGGATCCTCCCACCCTCCCCCATTTTCCCAACTAGTCTAACTAGAATTGGATGGGAGGGAATAATATAGTTCACAAAATTATAGTTGCCAGTAGGAAGATATATTTGATGGGCTAGAATTCTAGTTTGTGAGTAGAGGAATTAGGGAGCAACATGAAATAAAAAGAAAATAAATTTTATTAAAAGATAATGTTACAATTTAATTATGGTATATTTTTTAATATTTTGAAAATACACCTTTTGAAATCTTCTTATATATCTTAATTCTTATATACATCTCTCATATTATCAAAACAATCATTAGGTTCACTACATATTGTAACACATATTTATATGTATATATACATATAAATGGATGCATATGTATGTATATGTGTGTATACATACATATACATATGCATTACATATGTTATATATGTATATATGCATATGCATATGTAATGTATATGTATGTATACACACACAAATACATACATATATACATACCCCCAAACATGATTGTTTCTCTATCCTACATTTTCATCTATTATATATTATTTTATGTTTGTAAAATAAAATTAGTTTACATCCTTAAAAATAAGGTGACTATTTATAATCCAATTCTTTCAAATAGTTAGGGTTGGGTGGCAGATTGTCTTGGGGCCTCTTTGTTCATTGCTTTGATGGAAATGCATATGCCCTTAGATAAGGAAACATGTGATTCTTCTATGGCTGGTGAAGATGAAGAGATTCATAATACGATTTCCTCTAGTTCAGGTATGACACAAAATGGTGCCTTTAAACTACAAAAGGTGAATGGGTGCTTGGAGTGGGCCCAAGAGCAACTAGTTTTGGTAATCCAATTCAGTGGTTGATGATGTGGATTACTATAGTAAGAATGTTTTGATTTGCAAGTTTATGGGGATGAGGTTTTCTCTTCCTTTCCTCGATACCTGGATCCACAAGACATGGAACACAAAAGAAGATTTTGATATTTTGATGGCTGTGAATAGCTTTTTTATGGTGGATTTCTCATGTATCTCTGATTGAAACAAGGCTTTTGAAGGAGGACCATATTTCTATAACTAGGTGGGTCTCTTCATAGAACCATGGCACATTGGCTTTAATTCGATGGAGGAATTACCTTCTAGGATCCTAGTCTAGGTTCATCTTCCTCAGTTGTTGCTTGAATGTTGGAGAAGTGATATATTGTAGTCGATTTATTTGTTGTTGGGAAAACCTATTGGCCCTTCTCAACAAACTTTGACTAAAAGTGTTTTCTTGTATGCACGAGTTTGTGTGGAGATTGACTTGAGTCACCTGTTGCTAGATTAAATTGATATGATTGTTGGCTCTTTCTCTTGGACCCATTCATTATATTATGAGACACTACCTTTCAAGTGTCGAATGTTTCATGAGTATGATCATCTTCAGTAGAGGTGTACTCAAGCTTCTAGTGCTGCTGGTACAAGTGATGCTCCTTCTCAGCCTAATTCAAAGATAGACAAGGGTAAGGCTCCCATGTAGAGGGAGGTGGCTGATAAGGAAGGATTTATTTTGGTTGTATTGTAATCTTTGACAGGACTGAAAGAGATCCCTCAAGGATAGGAATGAAGAGGAAACCTTTAATAGGTTTGAGGCATTGGAGGATTTGGTTCAGGAGGAAGGGTTCCAAATTGACTTGCAGGCATCAGTTGGTTCTCTTGTAGTGGAGGTGCCTAGAGTAAAACCTATTGTGATTCCTAGTTTAGTTCAACTTGGTGAGCAAGGTTCTTAGATGGATATAGATTTTTCTCCTTCGATTCTTGCTCAGGATGCATCAGGCTTGGAGTTGGAGGCTTCTGGTGGTTCCCCTAATGATGGGGGTGTTATCTCTAAGGTATGGGGTGCTTCTAATTTAGGTAAAAATGAGTCTTCTTCCCTAGCATTGGATTTGCAACAAAAAACACCCAAAAAATGGGTTCTTGAGAAACCCTCTAAGGTTGGTAGAAAGAAGGATCAAGAAAAGGTGAAGATAGCTAGCGAGATGTTGGTAGAGTTGGGTTTAGTGAAGACTACTGATGCTCACTTCTCCCAACCTCAACAATGATTATGCTCTCTTGGAATGTGAGGGGTATGAATAGAATCCCTAGACAAAAGGATATTTAGGATCTAATTTGTATGCATTCTCCAGATGTGGTTTTCCTTTAGTAGACTAAATTATTTGTTGATACTATGTTGAATGTGGGCTTGAAGATTGGGAGTTGTGGGTAGTGTAAATGTGTGGGGGCATTTGGTAGCTCTAGTGGGGTGGCCTATTTATGGGATCCTTAAAGAGTCAAGCCAATTTGGTGGCTCTCCTATAGAGGTACGATTTCCTTTGTTGCTTCTCATCTTGAGTTTGGGGAGAGGTTTCTTCTCTCTAACTTGTATGCTTTGACTGATTTTCAAGGTAAAGTTCTGTTGTCGGGTCATGTTAGGCATGTGAGGTCTTTATATCCCTATCTCCCTTGAATTTTGGCTAGGGATTTTAATGTTGTCACTTCAATGGAGGAGAAGAGGGGAGGAAGTGCTCGCTTGGAGCCTTCTTCAATGCTCTCTTGAAATTAGTTGATATCAATCTTGTTAATGGAGTCTTTACTTGGAATAATAGGAGAAGTGGGGATGCAACTATTTATGAAAGATTGGATAGATTCTTGGTGTCTAATTTCTAGATGGGAGATAGGTGGTTGACTAGCTCTAAGAGTTAGGATGGGCAGGCTTCAAATCATTGGCTAATCAAGCTTACTGCTGTGCTACCTTGATGTTGCTTAAAGAAGTCTTTTAAGTTTCAACTTATGTGGCTTAGGGATGATTATCTTCATGATTTTCTTCTTGGCTGGTGGTATCTCAGGAAGCCGACTCATGGTACTACTATGTACTCCTTCTCCAAGAGACTTCAGTATGTAAAGTATAGGTTGGAACATTGGAATAGGTAGTACTTTAGTAATGTATTCCATGCTAAGAAAAATTATTAGGCTCACTTGGACTTGATTACTAGGCAGATTCATGATTAGGGCCTTACAAAGGAGCATGGTTTGTTGGAAGCTATGGCAGTAAAGGAGGTTGAGGAATGGGAATTGAGAGAGGATTTTTTTTGGAAACGAAAGTCTAGAATTCAGTGGCTCTAGGTTGGAGATCAAAATACTACTTTCTTTCATAATTATATTAAGAATAGAATACAAGGTAATGTTATCTCTTCTCTCTTGTCATCAAATGGCGAGATTATTTCCTCCTATGGTTCTATTTCTCTTGAATCTATTTGCTTCTTTTCTACTTTGTTATCTGAGGATTCTCCTCCCACGAAGGAGGATGAAGTAGTGATTTTGGATGAAATTTCGTCATTGGTCACCAATGAAATGAATGAATCTCTTCTTAATCCTTTTTTTTTTTGGAGCTTGAGAATGTTGTGTTTTAGATGAAAAAAGGAAAATCTCTAGGTCTTGATGGGTTTCCAATCGAATTATTTCAGGAGTTTTGGGAAGTGATTAAGTTGGACCTTCTGGAGGTTGTTCAAGAATTCTTCATGAGTAAGCAAATGATAAAATCTATGAACACTACCTTTCTAGCTCTTATACCGAAGAAGGATGAGGCTAATACCTTGGATATTTTTATGCTAATTTCTTTATGTAATGTGGTGTATAAGATAATTACAAAGTTGATAGTTGAGCGGCTAAAACCTTGGTTAAGCAGGTTAATTTTTGAGGAGTAAGGGTGTTTTGTTGTAGGTGGGAAGATTATGGATGGTGACATCACTGTTGTTGAGAACATTCATTCTATGGAATATTCTAAGGAAAATTCTATATTTATAAAATTGGACATGGCTAAAGTGTATGATCATGTTAAATGGGCTTTCTTATTCAAGATTCTAAGAACGTTTGGTTTTGCTAGTGATTAGATTGAGTGGGTTAAGAGTTGTGTCACTTCTCCTTCTTGGTGTTGATTAATGGAAATCCATTAGAGTTGTTTGGTGCTTCTAGGAGGCTTAGACAACGGGATCCTTTGTCCCCCTACTTGCTCATCTTACTTGTTGAAGGCTTGGGGAGGTTTATTAGATCTCAGGTAGAGCATGGCTTGATTCAAGGTTGGAATTGGGGAATGAATATTCCTCCCCAATCCCATCTTCAATTTTTTGGTGATACTTCTCTAATGGGCCAAGCCAAGGTGGAGGATGCTATCAAATGGTGTGGTGTTCTAGATAGTTATTTGGCTACTCCAAGTCAAAGTATAATTGAGGGGAATTTTTTTATCTATCTCTTTAATACTCCTAGAGAATTATCCAAAGGAGAATTGTTGGAATTCTTCATTTCTAGATTGGCTCCTCTCCCCTTCGTTTATCTTGGCATTCCAATTGCTATTTGTTTTCTTCCTAATTTGATTTGGCATGAGATTATTGATAATTTCCAAAATCTGGTCAGTCATTGGACTTGTAGGTGGATTTATTCTATAGGAAGAGTGACTCTTTTAAAGTATGTGGGTGATCCCACAATAGTGGTTTACAATTTTTGGGTAAACTGGACACTGAACTGATTTTTTAAAACTAAATCTTCACTTTCGAGCTCCTATAGTGGCTAAATCGTGAAGAATTTGAAGATGATGCAAACTAGTGATTTGTAAAGTTTTGTTGATAGATTTAAATATTTTTTTTCAAATTTTTTGGAATCATATTGCACTTTTTTTTTCATCTCCTTTGAAAACTAGTTTTTATCAGTAAACATCATTTTTAAAGAGTAATACTCACCGTATACAACATAACTTTTTTTGTATGAAGTATAAAATTCAATTTTTTTCAAATTTAGATTTGTAACTATGATATCTAACCAGTTCATTTGGTTTCATAGTATTTTATTAAATACTTTTTCCTTAATCAAGTTTCAAAGTCAAACCAATTACAATTCAGACATAGGTGGAATTTCTACAACATAATTTTTTTTGTATGTATCAAAATTCATTTTTTTTCAATGGATCAAGGACATCAATACCCAGCCTAAACATATTTTTTAAAATTTTATTTTCATAATCTACTATTTTTACATATGTGCAAAATAGAGAGTTTGATTTTTAGTGAAAAACTTACATTCACAAGAAATAAAAAATAAATATAATAATCAAATTAAATTTAATTAAAATTATACTTTTTTGGAAGCTTATACTAAGGACTACATACTTACAATTTTTTTTTAAAATGAATTCATTTGTTCCCCCAAAAGGTAAATCAAAAGTTTGTTTTTATCAGCATTTTGATAGGTGTAAAGGATACTTCGTTATAGGTATGGTTTAAAACTAGCAAGGTTCTATCCAAGGGGGCTTGGTCTAATGTGGTTTGATCAAAGCCTTTTCAATTGGAATCCTTTAAATGGAACTTTTCAAGGCTTAAATCACTATATTTTCTAAAAATATGTGATTTCAGAAAAAATCAGGATCTCCTAGAAAGTGTAAACCACTATTGTGGCAACACCCATGTGGTGCATGCTCTTCCTTTGTACAGGTGCTTTGTTCTTTCAACACCTTCCTACTTTATCAAATACTTTGAAATATTTTCTCTATGGTTCCTTTGGTTTGGAAATATCCTTCATAGGAAGTGGAGCTTGGTTAAGCGAGATGCTATATGTAGATCGAACCGAGAAGGTGGGTTGGGTTTACAATAGATTGATTTGAATGGGAAAGCTTTAGCAACTAAATTGTATTAGCGGCGATGCTCACAACAACATTATTTGTGGGCTAAACTCCTTACTACAAAACATCTGGGTGAGGTTGAGATTGTTGATGTTGTTTGTTTTAGTTTGGAGGGGAAGGGTTCTATGATTTGGGGTACCCTCAAAAGGGGTTGAAAGATGGTCAAGAAAGGGTTGTTTTGGATTTGTAATGGTGGTTAGGATGCTCTCTTTTGGTATGATTCTTGGGATGGTCACCCTCCCATTTTGTCATCTCACCCTCATTTGCAGAATTTCTGTAGGAATTTTTGGATGCTGGTTGGTGTCATGTTATTGATTTTAAGACTCAATATACTCTGGGTCAGGTTAGTGTGGTTAGGTGGAAGGACCCGCAGGAGTGACCTCCTGGTGGTGTGGCTGAGGATCGTTAGGAGCTTGCTGAGATTTTGTTGGATCTTGTTTGTAATTCACTTCTTGAGAGAGATGTGCTGGCTTGGGGTCTTGATCTGAAAGGTAAATTTTCTATTGCCTTAGGTTATTAGGTTTTTGATCAGAATTTGTTTGGGATTTATAAGGTCTCATCGTGGAAGTAGGTGTGGAATAAGCTTTCCTAGCCTAAGTGAAATTTATTCTCCTAGTTAGTGGTGCAGGGAAGGTGTTTGACCTAGGAGAATATTTGGAGGTGTGGGTTTCAAGGACCTTCCATGTGTGTTATGTGTGTTGGGCATGAGGAGTGAATTCCCCACCTCTTCTCAATATTCTTTTGTGAAGGTTATTTGACACTTCTGGTGGAATCTCTAGTGCCTTCTATGTAGACATGTTTCTTCTTTAGAGGAATTTTGGAGAAGTGAAGGGTCTCCTCTTGTTAAGACTTCTTTTCTCCTTATAGCTTGGATCATTGGCCCTAGTTTGATAATTTGGCATATTTGATTGGAGCGCAATCATATGATTTTCTTGGACAAGAAGCTACTTGTTGGTCAGATTTGGTTGAGAATTCTTGAGGTTCTACAGGTGACAATGTGTGCTAAGTGGGATTTATCGGTCCTTATTGATCGAGGTGATATTGGAGTGGTTAGTGATCTAGGTCTTTCTATGAAGGGAAAATGAAATTTAAGAACAATTCATCATTGGTGTGGGCGGGAGAGGGTTAGTTGAGTTGGTCATTGGTGTCCCCCTGCTTTGGGGGAGTTGAAAATTAATACCAATGTTTCCTCCAAAAGTAATCATGGGCCTAATGGAGTTGGTTGTAGTGGAAGAGATAGTTTAGGAGTGGTGGTTCTTTTCTTCTCTATTTATAGAGGTCAACATGCTAATAATATCATGGAGGCTTTAGCTATTCTCTTGGTTGTAGAGTGTGCTTGTGCTCTTGGCTGGAGATAGATTGTTTGTGAATTAGATTCTCAGGTTGTTATTGATATAATGAATAAGACACATTTTGAGGATGTGAGTTGGTAGTTCACAGTGGTGGCCAAGCAAATTGTTTATTTGAGAACGACATTGGATTCTATTATTTTTCGTCATGTTCCTCGAGAATGGAATAAGGTGGTTGATGGCTTGGCTAGATGGGTGTCTAAACGGATGGGGAACTGGAATGTAGATGACCGGGGTAACCTTCTTGGTGATCTGGCTCTAGCTCTTGAAGATTGGGTTATGGAAGACATGAGGTACTTCTTGGGAGTGAATTAAGTCTTGGTTTTATTGACCCTCGGTGGGTTGCTTCTTCTTGCTTTGTAATGATTTTATGATTCAATAAAGTTTTTACCCCCCTTTTTATTAAAATAAATTCTCTGAAATAAATTTTGGATTAAGTGATTTTGATACTTTATTAGCCGATAGACTATTTGTGTGAACTTTAGTCAGAATTTTTGTCAGCCTTCCTAGTTTTTGAGCTTTTCGATGTCGGGGAAAAGGTAGCAGATTGATTTTTTTTTTAAAGCTTTTGGCGTGGCAATAGAGAAGGCCAAAAAAATGGCATCAATATTAATTGTTGTAAGGTTTTTGTTTAGTGGTGATGGTTATAAGAAACAATTACCCCTTAAAATTCAAAGAAAACTAAGCGAATATCTATGCAATTTTTGATTTTGTGTTAACCGTGGTCAGAATTTTTGTCAACCTTCTTGGTTTTTGAGCTTTTCGACATCGGGGAAAAGTGGCGTATTGTTTTTAAAAAAGCATATGGTGTGCCAATAGAGAAAGCTAGAGAAATGGAATCAACATTCATTGTTGTAAGGGTTCGGTGTAGTCGCGATGGTTGTAAGGAATGCGTGCCCATTAAAATCCTTGGGAAACAAAACGAATGTCTGCATAATTCATGATAAGGAATTCTTGGGCACCATTCTCTGGGTTTACCTTGTTTTTAAAGATAGATGTGAGTGAGGATGGCAAGCATCTGTGAAGGTGCAAGTGCACCCATCAGTTGTAGAGTTTTTATGAAGGTGGTTGGAGGTTATTATGTGTTTTTTGCATGCGGTAATGGTTGCAAAAGTAGTGCAAAAGAGTTGGTTGTGATATTTCTTTATCCATTTTTTGCAAGTCCTAGGGAAAGAAGGGA
Source organism: Sequoiadendron giganteum (assembly GCA_007115665.2). Lineage (NCBI taxonomy): Eukaryota > Viridiplantae > Streptophyta > Pinopsida > Cupressales > Cupressaceae > Sequoiadendron > Sequoiadendron giganteum. The sequence continues at coordinate 295,047,079 of CM021101.1, forward strand.
GCAGAGAGAAAGAAATCCGGAAGAGGTGCATTTGAAGCAAGCGTGAAGAGGTGCGGGAAGAGGTGCATACTAAAAAAACCATTTGTCGATTATTTGGAAAATAGATTATGCTATTTTCCAAAGGGCATTGTTGATTGTTGTTCTGTAGTTTAGGTTATATTGTTTCATTTATGGTTTTTGTGTAGTCGCAAAGGGTGGAAGGCAGTGTTGATTGTTTTTCTCTGGCTTAGTCTATATTGTTTCTTTTTCCATCAGGTTCTATTGAAAAAATACTCTATAGTTTGTTGGAAAGGAAATTATTTGATTTATGGTTCCACTTTTGCGGGGATGATTTTGCATGGGTGTTTTTAGTGGGATTTTTTGTGTAATGTTGGATTTCCCATGTGGGTGACTATTGATACCAATATTGTTTGATTTATGGCTTTCATTTTGTGGTAATTATTGCAACTCTCTAACTTAGGCTATATTGTTTCGTTTATGGCTTTAGTTTTGTGTGAATGGTTGCAAAATAGTTAAGCTCGTGTGTTTTTTTTGAATCATCTAGGTAGATATTTAAACCAAAATTGTTTCATTTATTATTCACTTTTTATGGTGAAGGTTCTGAATCGGTTTCCTGATGTAATTTTTGTGTGTTTTGCATGGGTTTTCCATCTTGGTCACTGTTGAAAGCAATATTTTTCAGGGGATGGTTGGGAATGGAATAAAATAGTTAATGTTATGCAGTTTGCATTGTTTTATTTAAGGAAGAGTTGTTTTTTCTCTCTAGCTTAGAGTATATTGTTTCCTTTTCAAAAAGGTTTTGTTTGAAAAAAGACTATATAGTTGGTTGGAACCAATATTGTTTGATTTATGGTTCAACTTTTGTGGCGATACTTTTGCATGGGTTTGTTACTATTAATTTTAGTCTTTTGTGGATTTAGTTCTTGTGTGGTTGGATTGTTGCATAGTATTATATCTATAGAATTGGTGTTCACTATTTGAATTTTTAGATGTATGTGTGGGCGTGTATGTGTCTATATGGTCATCTCTGATAAGGTCATGTTGAATAAATAATTTTCTATGCTAGTCAAACCCTTTGTCCACGCTGCCTTGTTTCTTGAACCCTGCAATAAACTGCATAATGTTAAAAAAATTATTCTATTGCAACAATAGTCACAAAATGGGGGCCATAAAGAGAAACCCATAAAAAATCACAGTAACAGATCCATACAAAGCCACAGACACAAAATGCAGACCATAAATGAGTGTTTTCTGAACAAAATCCTATCAAAATTTGGAACAATCAATACTATCTTATTGGAAATCGAACAATATAGCCTAAAAGAAACCACGAACCACAAATAAAGCAATATCGCAAAGGGTTTTTTTTTATATCCACCTCTTCCCATGGTTGTAAGTAACAACTACCTTTTAAAGCTTTGGAAAATATAGAAAATGTCTGCTCAGTTTTTGAAATCCATTGGTTTATGGCTATATTAAATTTCCTTTTTGATAAGGTTGCATTCAAAAAAAGAATTCCCTAGGATGTTGTTCAAACCATTGTTGTTTCATTTAAGGTGTGAGTGTTTATGTCTATATATTCATTACACATGTAGCTTTCAGGTGATGCATTTATGTAAATATGGATGTCTCTAGTTTTAAATATCAATATAGCTATTTGCTTCTTATCCATTTTGTGGCTGTGTTTGCAATAAAATAAAATTGTTGCAGTCATGCATTTTTTGTTGATTGTTCTTGTTTACCTTTGGTAAATATCAATATAGCTATTTTCTTGTTATTCGTTCTGTGGCTGTGTTTGCAATAGAATAAAATTGTTGCAATTTTAGCCGATAGGCTATTTGTGTAACCTTTGGTCAGAATTTCTCATAGCCTTCCTAGTTTTTTAGCTTCCCGACATTGGTGAAAAGGTGGCGGATTTTTTTTAAGAAGCGTATGGCATGTCAATAGAGATGTCCAAAGAAATGGCATATGCATTAATTGTTGTAATGTTCCTTTGTAGCAACTTAGGGTGTAGTTTTTTATTTATTGAATTAGTGTAGCTGCCAAGGCTGGAAGGAAATATTCTTTTTTTTCCATGTTCGATTGTTACTATGAATTAATGTGTTTTGTGAATTGTTGTTTTTGTGTGGGTTTTTTCATCTGAATCACTTTTCAAACCAATATACTTCCATTTATGACCCACATTGTATGACAAATGTTTTCAATTGGTTTGTCACTCTCATATTTTGATTGTTGTATGCTTTCCATGTAGTGGTAATGGTTGTAAGTAATACTTTCCATTTAAATCCTTTGAAAACATAGTGAATGTCTATGCAATTTTCAATAAGCCATTGTTGCGTGTGGCTCTGGTGAAAAGGCTATATTGTTGCAATTTTAGCTGATGGGCTATTTATGTGACCTTTGGTTAGGATTTTTAACAACCTTCCCAGGTTTTGAGCAACTCAACATCCCTGAGAAGGTTTTGGCTTGTTTATAGAAAGCATTTGGCATGTCGATAGAGAATTCCATTGAAATGGAATCTACATTAATTGTTGTAAGCTTTTTGTGTAGTGGTGATGGTTGTAAGTAACACCTACCCTTTTAAATCCTTGGAAAACAAAGTGAATATTTGCACAATTCTTGATAAGACATTGTTGGGTGTCATTCTCCGGGTTTACCTGATTGTTCAAGATAGGTATGAGTGAGGAGGGCAAGCTGATGCAAAACCATAGCCACAAAACCCATGCAAAATGATACCACAAAACACCAACAATTTTATTTTTTTGCAAATGTAGCCAACAAGCAGAAGTCATAGAAAGAAAGCCACAAAGATTCAAAGTAACAAACCTAGCCAAAAAAATGTTTTTCACTTAACATGAGCCTATCCAAAATTGAAACAATATAGCCTTTTCAATAGAACCCTATCGAAAACTGAAACATAATAGCCTTTTCAACAACACCTTATCGAAAATGAAACAATATAGCCTAAGCTAGAGAACAATAATCACCAATGGATAATTGAATCAAAGATAAACTGTCTAACATTAACTATTTTATTGAGTCTTTTGGCAGCTGTCGAAAAAGGTGGTGGATGGTTTTGAAATTTGGTTGGAATTCCTGATGACCAGGGTGGCTATCTGTCATCCACCCCAGTTTCTAGGCCTTGGTGGCATCCTTGGGGAAAGGTTGCAGGAGCGCTTGGATACATGTGTAATAAAATCCATTGAAAATATAAGTTGTAGGCATACCTTGTGGGTGCAACGGGATGTGCCATGTACAAAAGAAAAGAAACAAAAAACCACAGCCATGAAATCCATGCAAAACAATAGCCAAAAAATGCCAACCATGATCCAAACAATATTGGTTTTAACAAACGATATAGTCTTTTCTGAATAGCGCCTTATCAAAAATTGAAATAATTGTGCCTTTCCAATAGCATGCTATTAAAAATTAGATAGTGCACAGTTGCTATTTGCTCGTCTTAGTGTCTATATGCCATTGTTGAGTGTTGTTCTCTAGCTTTGAATATATCATTTTGTATTCAAACCGCATTCTGGTAGTATATGTCATATAATTTGTGTTGTTATCCATTAGGCATTGTTGAATGTTGGTCTCTAGCTTCGGCAATATCATTTCCTTCCCGGTCGAGCTCTCTTGGAAGTAGTAATTTCCTAGGTCAGTATTTAGGCCATTATTGTTCTATTTATGGTGTGACTATGTATGTTTAGATATGAATTTCCAGCATGTATCTTTGAGGTTATGTGTATCTGTATATAAATATGTCAAAAAATTTATAGATCAGTATGGTTATTTGGTTCTTGTGTGGTTGGATTGCCACATAGTGTTATATTTGCACAATTGGTGTTCGCTAGTTGAATTTTTATTGTTGTAAGGTTTCCATGTAGTGGTGATGGTCGTAACTAACACCTTCCCTTTGAAATCCTTGGAAAACTAAGTGAATGTCTACACAATTTTCAATTTTGTGTGAACTTTGGTCAGAATTTTTGTCAACCTTCCTAGTTTTTGATCTTTCCAGTGTCGAGGAAAAGGTGGCAGATTAATTTTTTTAAATTTTATGGGGCGCTGATAGATAAGGCCAGAAAATTGGCATCAACATTAATTGTTGTAAGGTTTCTATGTATGTGTTGGCATTTATCTATGTATATGGTCTTTTTTGATAAGGTGTTGTTTAATACAAAATTTTATATGTTGTTGTTGAAACGAATATTGTTTCATTTAAAGAGCCTATCTTTTTTGTTACACATTATAAGTTAGTGTCGGTTTATGGAAGGATATATTGTTTGGTTTTCAATAAGGTGGCGTTGATTGTTTCAAATTTTGATAAGTTATTGAAAAAACACTATATAGTTTGTAAAATGAATATTGTTTTATTTATGGTTCACATTTTGTGTCCCGAGTATATGTGGATGCCCGCTACATGTAATTTTGAGTATATATATGGATGTTGTTTACATGTAATTTCACATACATACATATCTGGACATGAGAAAATAAAAATGAAAGGCTACAATAGATGCCAAAAAGTTGTAGAACATATAAAAATTGATAGTACCAAACCTAATCAAAACCATTGTCGCACAAAAGGTGAAGCATAAATTAAACAATATTGGTTTCAAAAAATAATATAGTCTTTTGTAGAGTACAATCAACAATGCGTATATATGTGCATATATCTTCAGATATATATTTATATGTATATTGGTATAGCTTTTGTCTTGTAGTCGCATATATATGTATTGCATGTGTTGGATGCATATGTATGAAACTATTGCTTCGAAATATAGAAACATAAAAAGTACACATGTTTCTTTTGTTGTGCTTAATTTATCTTTTGGTGTGTGCATAAATGTATGTATGTGAAGTTAGATGTAGAGATCATTCATTTATACTACAAGCGAAGTTTATTGTTTGGGGAAATTGAAGTTAAATACACCTTGTTAGTTATAATTTCTTTCAACCTCAAAAAGGAATTAGAATGGTAGGCTTTATAGTGAGTGAAATAAGGAACATTGATTTTACCATTGGTCATAGTGGTGTGTGATGTATGTGCTATTTTATGGAAGACATGCATACATTGTCCACCATCGTATTCAATTGTGATATCAATGTTTATTATTGTACTTATTATACAGGCTATCGTAGATATGTGTGTTGGCTACATCTAATTTCACAAATATACATATTTGCACATGGGGAAAATTATATGACACAAAAAAAAAAAAGGCAAGACAACATGAACTGTATAACATTAACAATTTTATTGCGTTGACAAAATGAACTGTATAACATCAACTATTTTATTGCGTTGCATCAATCATCCCGCATCCAATCCATAAATAAAACATTGGTTCCAATAGTGGCCCAGATGGAAAAACCCACGAAAAAACAAAAAAATCACAATAACAAACCTTTAAAAAAAGCTCCCTATTTTTTCTTGCATCTCTGGTAGCCCGATAGGCTATTTGTGTGAACTTTGGTTAGAATTTTTATCAGTCTTCCCAGTTTTTGAGCTTCCCGACGTTGGGGAAAATTTGGCAGATTGATTTTTCAAAAGATTTTTGTGCGGAAATAGAGAAGGCAAGTGGAATGGCATCAAAATTATTTTTTATAAGGTTTTCATGTAGTGGCGAAATGAAACAATACTACTTTTAATAAACAATATACTCTTTTCTTGACATCACCTTATCGAGAATTGAAATAATATACCCTAAGCTAGAGAACAATAATTTCAAGAATACCCAATGGAACCAAAGATAAATTGTATAAAATTAACTATTTTATTATGTTGCAACCATAAGCACAAAATGAAAACCATAGAGAGAAACCCACAAAAAATTAACAGTAACAAACCCATGCAAAAATATACTCTTTTCTCAAGAGAACCTTGTTGAAAATTGAAATAATATTGCCTTTTCAACAACACCTTTTCAAAAATGAAACAATATAGCCTAAGCCAGAGAACAATAATAAAAAATGCCCAACAGTAGGCTTCTGGTAACTTCCCTGAGGTTTAAAATGGTAGGTATTATTACAACCATCGCCCCTAGACAAAAACCATACAAAAATTAATGCTAATGCCACAATAGTGAGCTACTATGTAGCCCTTGGCACTACATGGAAGGTATATAACAATCAATGTTTATGCAACATTGACGAGCTCCTGTGAAGGTGCAAGCTTGATTAGCTATTGTTAAGCTTCTTTGAAGGTGGTTGGAGTTTTTTTGATTATTCTTTGCATGGGGTGATGGTTGCAAAAGAAATTCATGTAAGCCATAAATCAGACAATATTCATATTAGCAAACAATATAGCCTTTTGCGAAAAAAAAATTGTTGAATGCTGAAACAATGTAGCCTTGTCAACATCTTGTTGAAAATGAAAAGATGCACCCTAAACTACAATGCATCAATCAAGAATTCTTTATGGAAATCACCATAAATTGTGTGATGTTCACAATTTTACTGCGTTGCAACCATAATGACAAAATGGAAGGCATACATAAAAAAATCTTTCCCCCACCAACACCTTATCGATAATGTGCCAGCATAGCCAGGTTTAGAGAACCATGAATAGCAATGGCTTGTTGAAAACAAGAAAAAAGTGTATAAGATTAACTATTTTATTGTGTGGCATCCATGGCCACAAAACAATAGATACATACATATTTGTATGTAGGGAATAGTAGACTTTATTTTAAATTTTATATGGAAGAGTAATGCCACAATTGATCACAGTGATGGACCGTGCTTTGTTTTGTTATGTTTTACTTTATTTCTCCTATTTATAGATACATTTTTATACCATACTAGATGCAAACAATATTGATATATTTTGAGACATCCTTGGAATGATAATCTATATTTTAAATTTTCTATGGAACATTGATGCCCCCATTGACTGCAGTGGTTGACAAGATGTTTCCCCTATGTGTAGATATGTATGTATGTCATGGTGGATGCAAACAAAATTGATACATACTAATTCCTATATTTTCTTTATTGGCATTTTCTTTGAATGATAAGGTGTATTATAACTTTTATATCAAACATTGATGGCACCATTGATCATAGTCATGGACAATGTATGTTCTACATTGGTTCTTTTGCAAGAACAAAGACTGGTTTCAAAATGATTTACAAAGAGTTTTCTAATTGTGCCTTTTTTAGGTTGTTTCTTTTCGGTCATATTGTTACTATCTCCACATAAAAATTGAAAGACAAAAAAATTGAAATAAAAAATGGGAATGGACCTTGTCAGCCTTTGTTTCTTTAATTGAATCTATAGCCCTTGTGTTGTTGTTGCAATAGATCTCATGGTCAGTCGTCGAAATTGCAGCTCTGACCTTTTTAAAGAATAGACCAACAATGTCGGTGGAGTCTAGCTCTCCCCAAGCTATTGGACAACCCTCAGATGCCAATCACATAAGTCTTCTACTTGATTAATTTTTTCTGCTAACAATTGTATTGGATCTTTTCTATGTGCATCCAAAAAACTGTGGAAATTCTTTTCTTGGATTGGCGGCACTTGTACTATATAGCCCGACTTATTTATATTTGAGGTGTTTATGTGCCCTTCACCTTTTTGTTTCCTATCCATTTGGGAATAGCCTATGTCTACCTATTTATTTGTCTTCCATTTTATTGGATTTGCATATAACTATTTTTTGTTATTATATTTCCTATGTGACGTTCAATGAAAATTGTTGTCTACAGTCCGCACAATACTCTTATGATTTAGCTTGTGTGTGCCTGGACCTAGATACCTAGATTTATAGTTGTTGATAGACATAATTACATTTCAAGTTATACACATATATATGTGTGTATATATATATATATATATATATATATATATATATATATATATATATATTCATGCATGCATTGTCAAGTATAGGTGTGCATAACTATGTATGTTGCCTAGCTCAAGCTACAACTCTGCACTCAACAATGCCTTATTGAAAATAACATAAAGTGTTGAATTAATGTACTAAGTTTTGAATGCAACCTATTGTTGCAAGCACCGCCAATATATGAAATTCATAGATGAAACAATGTTTCCATCACAATCTATGCTAGCTAATGTTTATTTTGTTTCCTTGGGCAACAAACATATGTATCTAGATCTAAATTTATCTATATTTATTCTTGCACCTATTGATAGGTCATTGTTTTACAAAAAAAAATTCTAGGTCCTTATCAAAACCATTATTGTTTCATTTAAGGCTTTTGTTTTTTGGTGATGGATGCAACACTGTACAATTTACATTGTTTTATACAAGGAATTGTTGACTATTGTTCGTTATCTTTGGCTATAATGTGAAGCTACAAAATAATAGTCAACAATGCCTTTTTGTAAATAGCATATATTGTTTAGTTTCTTTCATAACTTTAGTATGTTAAATATCATTGTGGCAATATATGTGCACTATTTTATTGCTTGTTGTGTCTCTATATGCACACTTTTTTATTGCTTTACAGCTATTGCCACTACATGGAAACCATAAATGAAATAATATGTTCAAAGCTATTTTACAAGAACCAACAATGCATACATATGTGCATCTAACATTAGATATCTCTCTCTCTCTCTCTCTCTCTATATATATATATATATATATAGAGGTTTACATTCCATTTTGGCACTACATATATATATATATATATATATATATATATAGCATGGCTTGGATGCATACATAGGAATGTGTTGCTTGGCAAAACATAGCACAAAAATTGTGTGTTTCTTTTCTTTTGTTCCATTTCTATTGTGCTCTTTGGAGATATGTATGTATGTGAAATTAGATGTATGGAGCGGTGATATATACTACTCACCATGTTTAATGTTCGAGGAATGTGGAATTAAATGCACCTTTTCAGTTATATATATATATATATAGCATGGCTTGGATGCATACATAGGAATGTGTTGCTTGGCAAAACATAGCACAAAAATTGTGTGTTTCTTTTCTTTTGTTCCATTTCTATTGTGCTCTTTGGAGATATGTATGTATGTGAAATTAGATGTATGGAGCGGTGATATATACTACTCACCATGTTTAATGTTTGAGGAATGTGGAATTAAATGCACCTTTTCAGTTATTATTTCTTCTAGCCTCACAAAAGGAGTTGTTAGAATCATAGGCTATATAGTAGGCACAATAAGGCTCATTGATTTCACCATTGATAAGAGTGGTGGACGATGTATGTTCTTGCTCGAGGGTTTGGTGAGAGCCGATGACGCTCCATGACCCAATATGGTAGGGTGGAGAGGAAACCTCATTTTTTTGTGTTTAATTTTATATTTTTCTATGTGTAGATCTGTATGTTTTTGATATTTGATGTAGACAACATTTATATTTATGAAGTCCACCTATGGATATATATGTGTGTTGTCTACATATAAATTTAGATGCATATATATTTGAATGGATCTTCTTTTCTAAGCGTATATGTATAGTCTTTAATTGCTTCCAACCATTGCCACTACATGAAAATCATAAATGAAATAATATTTTTGCAGCTATTCAAAAACAGTCAGCAATGTATATATATGTGCAGTTAACTTTGGGAACATATATATTGATGTAGATTTTTTTTTGCAACTCCCTATATATGTATGTGTAGTTAACTTTGGAAACATATATATTCATGTAGATTTTATTTTGCAACTCATAATATATGTATTGTATACGTTGTGTGTATATGTAGGAATCTCTTGCTTAGAAATATATGCATTCAATAAAGTATGAGTCTCTTTTGTACTCTTTCATTCTTGTCTTCTCCTACATAGATATGTGTGTATGTGAAATTATATGTAGACAACATTCATACATACTTCTCGCCATGTTTATTGTTTTGCAAACATAGTACATAGAAAACATACATATATAATCCTCACCATGTTTATTGTTTTGCAAAGATAGTTGTTATTTGTTTCATCCTCAGAGAAGCACCCTTACAATAATAGGTTTTATATTCAGTATAATTAGGAAGCTTAGTTTCACTATGCATCACAGTGGTGGACAATGTTTATTCTCACTTGGCTGGATTGGAGAGAGCCTATTGTTTCTTTGGCTGAATAAGCCAAGGTGGAGAGCAAGCCTTCTTCTGTTCTTGCTCATTTTAGTTTCCCTATGTCTTGATATGTATCTTTGTGAAATTAGAGACTGAAAAAATTCATCCCTACATGCAATTATCTATCTATGTGAAATTAAATGCAAACATCATTCATATATATTCCTTTCTATGCTTATTCTTTTCATAAGATAATAACAACTTTTATTTGAACTATGGTTCCTATCCACTGGGAATGGTTGGAAAGTGGTGAAATAGTCCATGTTCTCCATGATAAGCCATTGTTGGTTGTTTATGTATGGTTTCAAGGATAGTTGTTATTTGTCTAGGCCTCAATAAAAAATTGCTCAATGTTTCATTTGACACTTAGTACACAACCTTCCATTATAAAAAAACCTTATTGAGGTTTATCCAGATAACGACTATGCTTCAAGAAGAATATGGTCTATTTTATTACTTTGTAAACATATCCACCACAAAGCAACCATACAATAATTAATTCTTGTAGACATTGAAAATTGACCGACACACTTGATCCTGATTACTAACATCGTTTCATCCCGAATCACCTTCTCAGCATATCATCACTTCTCATCTCTTAATTAAATAAATCATTATTTACCTGATTAAGTCATTCTTCCTTGTTGATTAAATTAATCAATTTAATTTAATTAACCTTAAATCTTCTTTTGTTTAAATAATTCATTTTATTTAAATTAAAAATATAAAGTCCTCTTATTAAATTAAACCTTATTTGATTTAATCTAACATTGTCCCCTTTAGTTAAATAAATCAAAAAATTTATTTAATTAAACCCTTCCTCTCAATTTTGATTTAAATCAATTCATAAATTTAAGTCTAAATTGTCACATCTTCTAATTCCTCATTACATTAATTAATATTTGATTAATTTAATCTTAAATCATGTCCCATCCTCTAAATTTTACCACTTGCACATGAAAATAGAATTAATTCATTTATTAAATCTCTATTTTCTCTCAACATGGCATAAAAGGGGAATATTCCCTCAAATTTGAATTCAAAATCCAAGTGGACTTAGTCCTTCCAACAAGGCATTTATTTCACCTTAGAAGTTATTTTTCCTTGAGCCAAGTGGCCATAACTCCATTTTCTTCCCTCTCCAACAAGTCATTTCACTAATTTCAAATTCCACATAATATCATTTATTGTGCACAATCACCAAAATGTGCTCAACCTTCACCCATTCACATATTGACAAGTGAACTTGGCCATTGGATGTTGAATGATCCCACATTGCTCAATCTTGCTCATTCTTCCAATTTTGAAATCTATAAGTGAGAGACTCTTCCTCTCATTCTTCATCCACAATTTGAGAGAAAAGTTATTATCTTAAATTTAGAGCAATTTCATAGCATTTCTTGAGCGTTTGTCATCACCATAGCTAGGTTATTTGTAGGTTTTCTTAAGGAATCACATTGTTCTTCACCATCAAGTGGATCAAATCATCAAAACTTACAAAGGAGTTGGGAAAAGGCTAATTTCTACACATAATTGACACCAATTCCCCCATGGGATTGATAATTTGTTCATTAAAATATGATTCATTTACTTTCATTTGCATTGTTCTTCATTTTCTTCCTATGTTAATGTTTCAATCTAATTTCATGGGGAATCCTTGTCTTAACTTGCATTTCAATCTAATAATGTGCTTGTTTTCCATGTTTGTGTAGGTATAAGATTGGGGCTCACATTTTGGTGCTAGAAGGAGGGAAAATCTCAAGATTCAATCACATTTTTTCAAGAAATTTCATGTTTTTTGCAGCTCACAGGAAACTGCACCGCTCACAGTCTAGTGGCGCCAAATTACACTGCTATCAGTCAAGCAATGCTATATTGAACCACTCCTAAACTCCAAACTCTGCCATCAAAGTCTTCCCGCCTAAAAATTAAAATTTTCAAACTCGGTCGCAAGTTTCTTAATGTCAAACTACGTCGTTGGGCTAAATAGCGCCACAATCACGCTCTATGTCATGTTGTAGAGCACCACTCTCAAAAATTAGTGGTGCTATATTGCTGCACTAGATTTTATAAACTCCACCACCTTTGCTAATTGCGCTGCTGGGTTACAATAAAAAGTTCAAATTTTATTTTTTTTGACATGTGCCTGTTTGTTTTCAGCTTTTTGAGCTATTAACCTGTTTGCTATCTTTGTATCTTCTGGTTTTAATCATTTTGCAGGTTATGGCAAGGAGGGAAACAAAGAGGAAGGTTACATTATGACATCATTCTCACCTTATACCAAGTTTTTTTAAACACTTTATTGTTGTTTAACACTCCTAGAGATTTATCAATCTCTCTTAAATAATTTGTTATCTTTCATGCTTTAGGCAATAATAAATTACTTTTGGGTTCTACAAAGAACACTGCAAAAGATTTCAATTTTACAAAGGGCTTAAAATGAACTTTAGGAAAAAATCACTAGATTTTGTTTAAGGATTAATAATTCAACAAGGAAAATCTCACACTTTCGTTGGTGTTTAAAAATAATTCATTATTTCTTTGAGGGACTTAAAATGAACATGTTCTTTTCAGTCTTGTAATATTTTTTGCAAAGTAATTTCATTTAAAAAGGCATATGCACTTCTCTCATGGCTCATGGCGATCTTGAGAATCAAAAGTATTTTTGGTGACATTAAGTTGGATAAAATATTTCCCTCACATTTCGAATTGAGTTTTTAAAACTGATTAAATCTTGTGAGTGTGAGTGAAACATATGGCATGTGTTCTCTCTTTGTTTCTCAAAAAATATTGGTCGAACTATAGATATGTTCACTCGATTTTTTTTAGTTTAGAGGGTCTTCCTTGGTGGGAAAAATTACTCACCCCAAGGGATTGACTCAAGCGGTAATGGGCTAAAGGCAAGCTCTTCCAAACCTTTATATAAATTTGTGTTCATGGTGAAAGCCATGGAGAATGGGAAGCGGTGCATGATAACTCTCACCTAGTATGTGTGTGATGTGTAAATCCCTTGTTCTAAGGGTTGGGAGATATCTCACAAGGATTTTATTATTGCACTCCCTAAACTAGATGCCCTTACTACAAACTTTTGTTTAGAAGCCAAAAATACTTTTCTATTTGTTGGTGCAAAAGGTCATGTCCTTTGAATCCACCCCATGTATACATGCGGTTCTATTATAGACATGAAAAATATGCCATGGGAGATTCATGAGTATTGATGCTTGTGTGACCCAAGAAGTGTGTGTCGTGGAGGGGAGCCTGTGTGCTCAAGCATCTAGTCATCCACACTGAATATGTGTAGCTGGATTTATCCAAGTGGGAATCCGAACAAATATTGTCTTTTTAGCCTAGGATTGTGCATGTGATTGGAATAAAAAACACTTTGTTTGGGTTTGAAAACAATTGAAAACAAACATTCACAAAATCCTCAAAATTTCAAACCCTTTAGAGGGGAAAATTCCTTTGGACGAATCTAAGTGTTGTTGCTTTCCCTAGGGATTCTATCCTTAGTGGTTTCTAAGCATTTGGATTTACTTCATAATTTTCTCATACTAAAGTCAACCTAGGAAGCTATGCTCTTGAAACCTTGATTTTCACATAATGGACCTTGTGGAATGAAAAGGAATTGAGGCATAGACATTTAGTTTGAAATCATAATTAAGAAATTGTTTTTGATAAAAAGAACTCATTAAGAAAAGATAAGGACAATTCGACCTCACACATGTGTTCTCTCAAATGATTTCCTATAAAATCAAAATCCAAAAACCAAGGCTCAAAAATATTATCCCAAAAGCTCATGTGGAGCATCTTGAAAGGCTTCTCAAAGTTAGAGAAAGATTGGCTTACAAATTCTACAAGAAAGATTCAAAGAACAACTATAACTTGTATGAGTTTTATTGTCAACAACATCCCAATATTTTTCAAAGGTTTTCTTTTCTCACTTATGAATTATGGCATGTTCTTCAAAACCAAGGTCCTATAAGAATGAGTTTTACCTAGGTCAATTCTAGGATCAAAATCAATCACTCTCACCCATCTCTCAACAATCAAAATCAAATCCCATTCCACCAAAAAACTCTTGAAAACTTTGAAAACATCATTCGTACTAAACTCATAGGAAAAATCAACATCACCTTGTTTGACTTAATACACTTAGTCAAATTATCAATCCTCTTGAGCGAATTTACCTCTAGGACAACACAACTTCCTAAGGTTTACAAGTTCAAAATCACTTTGTTTGACTTAACACAATTAGTCAAATAATTCTCTTGTATGAGTTTGCTCTAGGATAACACAAATTCCTAGGGTTTACAAGTTCATTATCATCTTGTTTGGATTAACACACTTAGTCAAACTATCCTTAAATCAAAATCAAATCAATGCAAGCCCTAAAAATTTTAGAATCTCCCCCAAGGTTCTTCAAGAGTTTCATTCATCCGTATTGTTTGTCTTCCATTTATCTCATCCCCATCATCACTTTTGATCCTTAAGCTTTCCTAGTTCTTCTCTTTTTGTGCCTAGGATTAAGATCAAATGATCTCTATTTTATGGTTCAAAAGATCACAACACAATAAGAACATGGAAATCACTAAGGAAACATCAACTTCAAGTGACCTAAGTCAAACGGCTCCCAAAATAAACCTTGCAGGATCAAGCAACCCTCCAAACAACTCATCTCTTCCATCACAAAACCCTCAAGAGGACGGTCATGTGGAGGACGTCACCGAAAATGACTTGGGAATGATGCAAGAGGAAATAGCTGATATGGTTCAGAATCCTGAGAATCATAGAATCGTCAATGCCATTTTGAAACTTAATCCCTCTCTATATATATGTGCGTTAACTAAAGAAGTGGCCAAACTCCCTTCTGAATTTGACATGAGTACCAATATGGAAAGGCCTTTTGTGAGCATACACTCAATATCACTCCCAAACATGACTTGGGATATTTCCCAAATCAAATCAATAATCGCTTCAACCCTGCAAGTTGTTAACAAGGAAAGTGCCATGCTTCCTGAAATCCAAAAGCATCACCTTGTAAACAACAGAGAAATAAATACAAACACCACACTGAATAACTCCATCCTGGTAAATTCATTACACCCGTATGTTTGACTTACTTTCCATAATCATGCAGACTCATCCTCATTTCATGCAATGCCAATCTATCCATTGGATATACAAACTTCTCTCCCTGTGATTTCGCAAGGAGAGGGTGGGTTATTCAGGATAGGGGGAGTCATTGATCCTTCCTCATCATCAATTTTCCAAGGAAACACACCACTATTCACTCCATTACCACTAACATCCATATCACCTTTTGGGTTGGGCCTTCCCCCCCACTCGCCACCAATCTACCAAACCAAAGAAATCTAACAATCACATCAAACCCCCTCATTTTTCCATCAACATCACAACAAAAAATGAGAACCATCCAAGCTACCCCAATGGTCAAAACATCCACCATTCCTTGAAGCTCTCAATGCATGGTTTCCCAAAAACCAATCATCTCAATCACACCATCCACAACCCAAACCCCAATCACTAACATGACCCTTCTTCTCATCAAAATGGTCAACAACGTTCCCAATCCACCGCCAATTCCACCAAAAGTTAGCATGATGAACTCATTCATCACCATGATTTAGGCAGTTCAAAAAGCCACCCGCCAAAGGGTACTTCAACAAAACCAACAAGTTTCACATCTGCTTGCTCAGTAAGTGCAAGCATAATTAGTCACCCAACTAGCCCCTCAAGCTGCACAAGCCACACAAGCCCAACAAGCGATACAAGTGGAAAAGATTCCCAACAAGCATAGGCTCAACAGGCACAAGCATAGTACCATGCACAACTATGAGAAATCCACCAACATGCATACCAACAAGCCCTGCAATATTTTTAGACACAACAACAAGCTTTGTTGGCACGGCAACAACTATACCAACAACAATTTTTTTTGGCGCAACAACAACTAGACCAACAACAAGCTTTGTTGGCACAACAACAGTTAGACCAACAACAAGCTTTGTGGGAACAAAAGTAGTAGGACCAACAACAACGTTTGTTGGAACAACAACAACATGACCAGCAACAAGTGTTGTTGGTACAAATGTAGGAATATCAATAGACCTTAAACGCATAGTAAAGCTTGCAAAAAACCCCCACCAATACCCCAATTGTCAATCAAACACCAAAAATT
The DNA here is from genome assembly GCA_007115665.2 of Sequoiadendron giganteum. Classification (NCBI taxonomy): domain Eukaryota; kingdom Viridiplantae; phylum Streptophyta; class Pinopsida; order Cupressales; family Cupressaceae; genus Sequoiadendron; species Sequoiadendron giganteum. The sequence continues at coordinate 295,063,352 of CM021101.1, forward strand.
CCTCAAAACACATTCATCCGACCTCCTGATCCATAAAATGATGTAACAACACAGATCAAATTGCTCTCGCAGCATGTGTTGTACCTTCAGTCAGGAAAAACAACCAGAACGCTAGGAAATTTGTGCCCCTTTCCTTTTGATAGGAGTCTTACAATGGTACCATTCATGAAGGGATTTGAAATCCCCAAATTTGACAAATATAATGGGATGGAAAACCCTAAAAATTACGTCAAGGAGTTTCAAGTGCATTGCATGGAAGTTGCATAATATGACACGTACCTAATGTGAATATTCCATCAGAGCCTAACTGGTCCCACCATGGAATGGTTCTCTCATCTACCCATAGGCATCATAACATTCCAAGAAATTATGGACGCATTTCTCAAGAAATATACATTCAACATGGGTACGAATGTTAGTCAGGAGGAACTATCAACACTCAAATAGGGGAAAGGAGAGCTATTCGCTTGCTTCTTGCAAAGATGGTGATCCAATGCCAACCAAAGAAAGTGGACCATGCCAGAGGAGCAAATTTTTTTCACTATCATAGCCAATTTGGACAAAAACTTGACGTTCTATCTAAAAATGCAATGCATTACAACATGCGATCAATTGATCCCAAAGGCGCTCAACACTGAAAGATCCCTCACTACGTGAGGAGGTACATCTATGTTTCCTACACAATAGGATAACTACCCATCCACTAGTTATAATGATAAACTTGGTCAAGGTCCAAAAGAAATATCACAAATGATAGAGTGGTCAATGTCAAGGTTGTCATCAATGCTCCCAAGAAAAATATTCAAACCCATCATCAACCATAAAATAACAATTGTAACAATGTGCAAACCAATATGGTAGCACAACAACAACTGTCTCTGAACAATAAAATCAATAACCTGAAAAATCAAGGAGGACCACGTCCCCGAAATAAGTATCCTCCCAAGCGGAAGTTCACGGCCCTTGGGGAGTCACTCGAGTCTATAATGAAGAAGTTGGTTAAGGAGAACTATTACCAGATTTTCACCTATAGCCTCAGTCAGGAAGAGCCATCTATGTTTCAAGATGAATGGTAAGTTTTTTTAAACCTTCTATGCTACATTCAATTATACAAATGAAACAACTTTACAAGATTACAAGAACACAAAGTTATTATATTCATACAAGTGAATGAAATGTAAAATATTTTACAATATTTTGATGAAAAGTAATCTTATTGAATGTAACCATAAACACGTGTCTCACACAACAAGCCATGAGACTGACTTACTCATTTGATACAAATAAGAATTAAACTATACATGAATGAGTAAATACTAAAAGAGATTGAACATGAAAAGAAGGGAACCGATGATTGCTTGAATGACTGGTTCTACAAATGAATCTTCTCCTCATTGCCTTTTTTTATTTCCTTTAGCTCCTTGGTCCCTAGGTGCCTGGTGTCTGGTTACCTGCATTGGGTAAAGAAATGAGTTAGAATAGTAAGTTCTAAGCAATGAAAGGTTGCATTTTGAATATGCACATCTACCCATACATGCATATGTTAATTCCTATGTACATCAAATGTAATGCATTTCTTAAGTGTCCATAAAATCCAAAATAGAAGAACATTACACATACTTAAGGTCGACATTTCATTTCTAACTTGTTTGCTTCACGTGCAGCTACAAGTATCATCATATCTCTATTTTTTGTCAGATCAATTGAGTGGGATAAAATGTGGCTCCCACAAGGGTTGAGCCCAACTTATAATAAAGTGTGCATACAAAAATATCATGAGTAAATGTAGATGTGTTATATCATTTCTCATCAAAAACTACAATAGAGTGCAATGAATATGAGATGTGAAGAACATGGAAGTGTCTTTTCTTATCGAATAGTATCATGATAAAGATTATATCCTAAAGGAAGATATCATAGAAAGTAGTCAATCACCTTCGGGATATGTAGGTGACTTGATGGTGATTAATGGATTGCAGGATCACCATGATTTATGGCTATGATAATCAATATTATCTCTATACAGTGACCTTAATGCAAAGATATGTGGAAAACACTTTGGACGTGATCTTGAGTAAGGGTCATTTAATTGAACAAAAATTTCAAGTGTCGACAACCCCTACAGATAAAGGGAAAACTTGTTAATAGATTAATTTCATAGTGATCAAAGGAAATATGTACAAAGGATTGGCTAAAGCTACAAAGCTAAAAGGAGGATTGTCAACCTTTGGAGGGACAGTGAATTTAATAAGACATTTATATTGCTAGAGGACTGTGAAATATGAAAGGGTAACTGTGAGGTAATGTACGAGGACAACCTATGACAATGGGTAGTTTATAACACAGTGGTAATTGCAAAATCATAGTGCCTCAAGGTGTCTACATGATAGCCATGGACAAGAACAGTGAATTTTCAAAAGACAATGAAATTTTCTCAGGCATATGAAGGAAGTGATGATCAAAGAATTTCAATGTTTCTAAGCATTAAAGAACAGTAGAGACTCTATTATGAAAGTAAAACTTGGTCATTAAAATTGTAACAATCCAAGTTGAGGGTCCAGGTTGAGGTTTGAGTTCAAACACAATCTGTAGCTCATGTAATCTCTTATTGACTATGAGTAATCGGTCCAATATAACTGGAGCAAGCCAGATTTCAGAAATCTAAAGGTGTTTTAGTCCATTATAGAAATGTGAATTTGAGAGATATTCAATGATACTTTCAGAACAAGAACAAGAGCTTTAAATGTGCATCATTTATCTTCAAATGCAATCATATGATATTAAAGGAGACAATAAATTTTAAACAAAAAAAAAATGAAGTTGCGGCTTGAGCTTTATTAGATCTTCAAATTTAAGACAAATGTGCTCAAATTCGAGTTCAACAGAACGACATAAATGCTTACCCAGTGCATAGAGTTAATTGTTTATCAAGGTTTTTCAAAGAGGTGTTTTCTATTTACTTTGTTTTTTCGATGAGAGGATTTCTTGAGAAGACTCCAAAAAGGTTCACACAGGAATGATTAATATGGCAGGCAAGACAGGATAGACCAAAAGAATCTTTTCCTCAGAGGGCCCCTCGGTTTCTTAAAGATTTAAAGCCGCCATGAAAATGTAAAATCCCATCTGGGTTTCTATGTTAAGTCACAAATGCAGAAGAGAAGTGGGAAATGAAGGCGAGTAATAGGTTGAACTGTAAGTAATTTTGAGAATATTCAAGAGCTCATGGAAATGAAAAGCCCTCAATATCTAATGAGGCCACGACCAGTTTGGATAGAATAGCTTGAGTTTTCTTCAGAAGTTTTCCATTCACTTTTATAGAGAGTATTTCAATAAAAATAGAGAAATACCTGAATCTCAGGTATTTGCAAATACAATGAGGCTGCAGCCATATGTCAAGTTATAATGGAACCCATAAAGCGAAACAATATACTCTGCAAATGCATGAGGCCATGACCAAGAAATGCAGAGAAATGTTTAAGAGAAGTATATTAAGGAGCACAAATTTTCTGCACAAAATGAAGGTATGCATGAACATACAAAAAATGCACACATAAATTAAACATTATGTAGAAAGTTTCAAGTTTGTACCAACAAATACACAAAAGGAGGTCGTATTTTGACAAGAAAATGCAAGAAACACGCCTTTGTAACTACAAGAAATTACATTGAAAGCTTTCCACAGAGCTCCAACAAGCCCTTATCGGCAGAAAGCTTCTTTGAGAAGCTTCATAATCAAATAAACTTCCTTAGCAATTTGTGTGCTTCTTTTGTTTTAGGTTTTTCATATTACCCTAATCCGAGCATGTGATTTTTTATCACATATTTTAAACTTTTATTTGTCGGTATTAATGTCTTCATGAATTTTTTTTTGTCTTTAAATATTGCTCTAGGTTTTAAAATGTAACTTATACCTTGCAATGTTTTTTGAGACTAGGTCCTTGTCACTTGTATCTCTCTTTAAGCATGTCTAGTAGTCTTGAATTTTGTCTTGTATTTTTTTGCATTGAAACAATTATGTAAATATATGAATTTTATGATGTCTTTATAAATCATCCAAGTCATGTATATATTTTAAATGAGAAATATGGTACGAATGGTCTTGATGAAGACTTGTTCAAGGGGTTACAGTTGTGAGGAAGTTTTTATTTGGAGGGAAAAAAGGAGCACATTCTTTCAAGATCTAGTCAGGTGGAGAGCATCTAGGGAGGTTATAAGTTGTTTTCAAACACATGCCAAGGATTTAGGAGGGTTTTATTTCTCTTGAGAGCTTTTGAGGTCAGTTTTATGAGTCACCTTGTTGGACTTGGTCCAATTCTGACTTTTTTAGCAAGATGGAGTCTTTTTGGAGATAATCTAGGGGCTAGATTTGTGGCTTTTTGAGGACATCCGAGATTGGAAGCTTCCAGTTCCTATTTTGGTGCAACTATTTGAAGCTTGCTTACTTAGTCATTTTTTGACTCACTTTGTAACCTAGTTGTGATTATGCAGTTTTGGCTTGAAGTGACTTTTATAGTCCTTTGTGTTAACTTGGCATACTTTTGTAACTCAATTTTCTGAATATTATTCACAGTGGAGACCTTCATTATTATTGGTGATTTATCTCTTGTATTCTCATTCTTGTAGATTAGTGTATGTGAGTGATTGATCAAGTTAGCAGTGAAATTACTTTCCTCACAACTTTGTCTCATAGGTTCATACCTTTCTACAACTAGTTTATTCATACAGGTTACTAATTGTGTCTACTTGGTGCATGTTATTTTATTAAACTATGAAGTTAACTTCCTTTTTATGAAAATTTATGTATACGGACCTCTTAGTAAAGTATTTATGCATTAATATACAACAATGAACTGTGCATACTTAGATACATCCTAGTTTTGATAATTTGTGTTAGTATTTTGTGATCATATTCTGACCATTAGCTTTCGTGTATCACTTCATTTACATTAATATTTCATTTTATGTAATATTTCTCCCTTTTCCAATCAAATGAGTAGTTTAGAAGATATTACCAGCTAGAAAGCCGACCTATCCAAAGGTTCATTTTAGGTGACCCATAGCCTTGAAATGATCCCATGTTTCTCTAGAAATCCTAGTTTTAATACTTTGCAGAGGGTGTATTTCTAGGAGCTAACAATTTTTGGCATGCCCGGTGGAATAGTCGACTTAGACAATGCAAATTTTCAAGTTATTTGTTGGTTTTTATGTGCAACCAGTAGATTTTCAGGCCTTTCAAGAGGTTTATAGACACATTTGGTGACTCCGTGAAGTGGAAGATAAAAAGTCCAGCACTGTCACAACTTATGAGAAGTATACAAATGAGAAGCTCTAGAGGTTTCAAGTTTTTGCAGTTGTCACCACCTAGAAGACAAGGCAGAGTAGCAAAACGAACACCTCATTCAAAGAGAGTTTAGTCTACACCACCTTGTGTTGGACCCAAATCAGTGTTCTCACCATCAAGAAGGAGAGGAAGACCTTCCAAGATACAAAGTGGAAATCATTATGCCTCACCAAGCCTTAGAAAAGCAAGATAATCTTCAAGTAGTCCATCCACATTTGCACTAATCTTAGGTTCTATGTTTCCTTTTTCAAATTCTGCAATTTTTGTTAATTCATCGGCTGTTGTTCAATTTTCAATTAATCCACCTCAGCCATCCCCAATGGCTAGAAACTAGCCCTTTGTGCCATTTAATGGAGACAGTCCATTAAGTTTGGCACAACACAATGACATACCTATGGCTACTCTCAAGAGTTTGCCAATATTTACAAGGGAAGACCAGACTACTCTAATTGAGCACATACGGGATGTGGCTTCATTGTGTGGAGTTCACGATATAACCCAGGAAGACTTAGCTGTTAGGATACTTGTTGCATCATTGAAAGGAAAGGTGTTACAGTGGTATAGAGGTCTGGTAGTGGGCACTATTGCAACTTCAGATGATTTTGGAGACAAGCCGCACAAGTAGTTTCAGGACAAATTAGACAATTTGTCCCTAGTTGAGCAGCTAAAAACTATAAAGAGAGCTTCTTAGGAGCAGATGATGGATTTCAATTTTCATTTTCAGAAGACTTGGTTCAGGATACCTGAAATAGTAAGACCGTCTCCTGAGTATGCATTTCTTTACTTCTTAAGAGCTATTAATAGTGATATATCAGTTCAACTACATTCAATGGGAGGTGTATCTTTACCAGGTGTGTATGAAGTAGCAATTAGAGCTGAAAATAACCTAATACAAGATGGTAATCTTGCACCAAGGCCACCGATGCCTATATTTCTAGATATTCATTCGAATATCCCTGTGCAGATTCTGCCTTTTGCACCTTTGCCACTTGTTCCAATAGTTTTAGTTGTTGTTCTAGTTGTTGTAATTCAAGAAGTTGTTCTAGGTCCGTCAAATGAGTTATAGGAGATTAAAGGTTTACTCCAAACCTTTGGTAACAAGTTGGTGAATTTAGAGAAACAAAAAACTTACAACAAACCTTATCAACAATAGAATCAAGGAGGAAATCATCCTTTTCAAGGCCAACAACAACATTTTCAAAGCAATAAGCAGTAGTATGAAGGTATTTATCAAGGTCCTAGATAGAATGTAAACACAAGGCCTTTTCAGGCATATGCTCTTGCACCTATTAGTGCAACTAGGGACCTTGTCCCTATTCAAAACAATTTAGTAATAGATTATGAGTGGTCCTACCCTTGCAACCAACCTCATAACCAATCCACTTGATCCAATGGACTCATTAATCAAGCACTAATGGTGCAGAGCATTGTAGGCTCATAGTAGAACATACCTAATGATGGAGCTCCATAGCATCAAGAGAAGCCTACAAATGATGCTACTTTGTTGAACTTTCAAGGAGAGGAATTCTGTGGGATCAATGCAGATGATCCAGTCTTAGCAAATACAAGAGAAAAGAAAAGAGCTCTTGATATTGAGCAAACAACTAATAAGGTGAAGGTTGCAGCTGGTGAACCATCCACATCACAAGTTCCCCATGTTGCGCAAGGGAGCTCTCAGGGGGCTGCTAAGGAGTAGTCACACTTGCAAGCTGATTTTGTTGGTGTAAATATTCACCATAAGGTAAGTTTGGCTGTACCTTTCAATATAATTAGGATTATGAAGAAGATGAATGTAACAATGTCCATGTGGGATTCTTTAGCTATCCAGGTCAGAAAGATATGCTATAGTCAGCTCTGTTGGGTTTAAAAGTGACTGACAAAACAATAGTAGGTCAAGTTAGGACTGTCCTAAAAAATAATCCTCAGGACAATAACCAACAACCCATTAAAAAACAAGGTAAGGATGTTAAGCCTCCTCCTTTTTATGTTTCCTTAATAGTGGGGGACAAATTAGTTCATAACTGCATGGTAGATAGTGGTGCTAGTAGCTCAGTCATGCCCAAGAGGATTGTAAATCGGTTAGGACTAACATTTCAACCATTAGAAAAAGGGGTTCTTCAATTAGATGGTTCAGTTGTTAACACTGTGGGTATTATCAAGGACCTGAGTTTGACTTTGTAGGCCTGTCCTAATTTTTTGATACCACAAGATGTATTTGTTATAGACTTCCCTCTATTTTTCACCTTATGTTTGTCTAGGGATTTCACTACTAAGATTGGGGGTTATTTGTCGTCAGATTGGTCCCATTTTCTTTTTAGGATGAGATTTGGGACCAAGGTTACTATAAGATCTGATAAATTTTCTAAAGATCATATAGAGCCTTATAATCCAAGTGTGATCAACACTGTCCCTACTACTGCAAATACAAATTATGTTATTTTTACTGATAGTGAACTTACTATTGCTCAAGAGTTGGAGGCTAAAAGTGTTCTTGAGTCACTTTTGCATGAGTGGGTAGTAGAAAACATGGTGGATAACCATGATAGTCATATTCTGGATGTTGGTATGGGTAATTATGTGCTTCATGAACCTGATGTAGAGATACTTAACCTGGAGAAGAGTAAAAATTCGTTGCAGTTGCAACAAGATGAGTTATGGGAGATGTTTTTTGACGGTTCCAGAAGTAAGAATGGATTTGGAGGGGGTGCAATGCTTGTGTCCCCGTAGGGTGACAAGTATTTTTATGCTTACCATTTTTCTTTTACCTGTTCTAATAATACTGTTGAATATGAAGGGCTTATCCAAGGTCTGGAATGGGCAAGGAAGAGAGGAGTGAACTATCTCAAGGTTTATGGATATAGTGATTTAATATTAAATCAATTTAGAGGCCTGAGTGTTGCGAAGAATGATGCTTTGAGGTCCTATAGAAACAAAGTGTGGGACCTGATTGAAGAATTTAATCATTCAACTTGATTTTTGTTCCCAGAAGTTAGAACAAACATGCGGATTGACTTGCAACTATTGGAGCATAGTTTGATATCCCTAATGATATCAAAAAGGAGAAAGCACAAAAATATGTGAAGGTTATCATCAAGCCATCAATTCTTGATAAAAATGTTCACTAGTAGGTGCTTGATAGTGATGAACAAATTATGTGATTTCTGCTAGAAGAGGATCAATTTTCTGTGGTAAATCAAGAGAAGCTCAAGCAATAGTATGATGATCAAGCCATACAACTGAGGATGAACAAGCTGCCAAAGGGACTTGTCACTTTGGAGTTCATTTTCAACATGAATGATTAGCTTAAGAAGGGTAAATCTGGTTTGTAAATCAAAGAGGTACATTATGAAGAGCTGGAGATTTTTAAAGGTAAGATCCTTAAAATAGGCAAAAAAATTTTAGCTGAAGATAAAAAAGCTTTCATTGCTTTATCTCAGGAAGTTCATGATGGGTTTTCTTGGGAATACTTAGATTTAAAAGGGTTTGACCCCCACATTGCCTAGCACACAATTGAGTTAGAACCTGGAGCAAAGCCTGTTAGGTAGAAATGGAGACCTTTGAACCCTAATTTAGAGCCTTTAATGATTAAGGAACTGATCAAACTAGTTGAGGGGGGTATTATCTTTCCAATCAAACATACCTCATGGGTTTCTAACCTTGTACCGGTTAGAAAGAAAAAGAGAGAGATTAGGCTCTGTGTAGACTTTAGGGATCTTAACAGAGAATCTCTGAAAGATCATTACCCATTGCCCTCGATGGAGTATATTCTACAAGTGGTTGCTAGTTCTGAAAGGTTTTCTTTGTTGGATGGTTATTTTGGTTATAACCATGTGTTGGTCAAAGAAGAATACTAGTTCAAAACTGCATTTACAATGAAGTGGGGCACTATGGCTTACAAAATAATGCCTTTTGACTTATCTAATGTTGGTGCCA